>PVHP010033309.1:0-19744 GCA_004024765.1 Zapus hudsonius | reverse complement strand
TGTGGTTGGTGATGGGTTTCTCTCTCTGCTTGGACCTTTGAAAGGGTGCCAGCCTCTTTCACCATTATGGAACTTCCCCAGGATCTGTAGCTTTAATAAATCCTTTCTTCCCATAACTGTGCCTGGTTTTAGAGATTCATCCCAGCAGCATGTGGCTGACTATGACACAGACATTATTAATTACATTATTTAGAGTCTACTACCCTTTTGTAACAATGCAATCAGCCCAAACCTGAGAGGTAAGTGCCCAGTTTTTCTGAGACTACTGTGTAGATTTTGTAGTCTTTAGTTTCTCAAAGATTTTGCTGTAATATGTTAGATGAGGATCTAGATTTTTTGTGTCTTAATTGTGAGTTACACTCATAATCAATCTAAAATGGCCCTTTTGGCCTATTTTATACGTTGTTTGCAATTTCTATTCTTGTTTCCTTTTTTTTTTTTTTGAGTGTGTGTGTGTGTGTGTGTGTGTGTGTGTGTGTATACATCACCTTGGCTAAGCATTTAACCTTTACTTCTGACCTGGTTTGAATTTTAGCTTGTATATTTTGCCTTTTGACCAAACATAAAAGGCCACTGTCTATTAATGAGGGAGTTAATTTTACTGATGACAATTTTCAGAACTGGTTCTTGTAGTGGATATTGTTCTTCCCTGCCTTTCGTGTTCCCTTGTGCTTTGTCTTAAGGATGCCCAGTGGTTGCTGAAATTGACTCAAACATACCAGAGGAACCTAACTGCACTCCTGCTGGAAAGGTGGGCTGCTATAGACTTATTTAAAGAATCAATCACATCTTGGTGCAATTTTGATAGACTTTGTGCAGAAATTCATTGATTTCTTTTAGAAAATGGTGGCAGTGTTATCCCACTTTGTACCAAAGATTGATTCTGAAATGGATAGAGAACCCAGTTCTGGACCAGACCTTGAGAAAGGTAATAGATACCAAAGGGTATCTGGAGGTTGCTGAAGAAGGCCATAGGAAAGGGTGGTCTCCCATGTGCTGACTACAGTCATTCCAGGATGAGATAGTCAACCATCAGGCCACCTGTCTATGAAGGAAGTCCTCACAGAACTATAGAGGCAAGAGCTGTAAAGATACCTGGTTCGTGACACTGATCCCACAGTCTTCTGAATGTCTGTGTGGTTGTGCTTTATTGTGTGCTCCTGTGATTGTTGCTTAAATACATTTAAATTATGGTTCTGGCTACTTATAGCAAGAACATTGTGGTAGCTTGAATAATGTCTCCCAATAGATTCAAAAGTTTATTATAATTGTAAAATGTCTCCAGCCACTTCTGGCTAGAGGGGGTGTGTCACCTTGACCAGATCCTAGGGTTCAGCCCTAAGGTGTTTCTGGGGTGGGTCTGGAATTCTAGCTATACATATGCAAAAAGCAGTCTGCGATCAAGCCTGGAGTTCCTCTTGTTTGCTAGTTTGGAATGTGCTTGCTTTTGGAGGTGCTGTCTCTCTCTCTCTCTCTGCTTGCTTCTGTAAAAGGAAGCCAGCCTTTTTCCTTAACTTCCCCTGGCTCTGTTCCTTCAATAAATACTTTACTTCCCAAATTGTGCCTGGTTTGGAGATTCATCCCAGCAGCGTGTGGCTGACTATGACAAGCATCTAGCCAACACAACATTACCTTTGTTTTATGTTTTTAAAAAAGTTATTAAAATTTGTTCATGATTTTATACATGTATGCAATTTTGTATAGGGTGACAAGTGAGGGTCTAGGTTATTCTTTCACATATGAGTATTGTTTTCCAAACACTCTTTGTTGATGCTGTCTCTCAGCCAGTGTGTGTTTTTGTCAAAAATCAGGTGGCTATTGTTGCATGTCATGATAACTGGGACGTCTGTTCTATTCCATTGAGTCATGTGTCTGTTTTGTGCCAGTATCGTGCTATTTTTATGGCTATGGCTTGGTGTAGTATAACTTGGTATCTGGTATGGTGATACTTTCAGTGGTATTCTTTTTGCTCAAGATTGCTTTGGATATCCAGGGTCTTTTGTGCTTCAGTATAAATTTAGGATTGCTTTTTTCTATTTTTGAGAATCATAGAATTCTGATTGAGGTTGCATTTAATGTGTATAATCTTTGTGTATCTTTAATTTGGTTGGTAAGTGTTTTATTAGGAATTTTTGCATTTATGTTCAACAGAAAGATTGGTCTGTAATTTTCTTATTTGATGGCTGATTTAATCTAGGTTTGATATCCGAGTAACGCTGGCTTCATAGAAGGAGTTTGGAAGTATCCTTTGCCTTTTCTTCTTTATTGACATAGGTGGAGAAATATTATTCTTTTTTCTTTGCAGACCTGGTAGAATTCTACTCTGAGGCCTCTGGACCTTAGATTTTGCTAATTGGAAGATTTTTTTAATTTTTATTGCTGCAATCTTTTTACTTGTTACTTATTTAAAGAATTGATCACAACTTTGTGTGATTTTTGGCAGAGCTTGTGGAGAAATTCATCAATTTCTTTTAGATGATCAAATTTGATAGAGTATATTTGGAGTATAGATTTTAAAGTATGTCCGTATGATTTCTTGTCGGGTTTCTCTGACAGGGCAGGGAAGGACCAGTCCAGCTGGTTCCTCCTTGGGGCTGAGTGGGATGGCGATGGTCAACCACCCAGAAGAACATGCAGGAACTCGCTTTATTATAGCACATGTAGATATATAGAGAGTAAAAAGCAGGAAGTAAAAGTGGATATGGGGTGAGGTGATGAGAAACAGGAAGGGCCAATGATGTTACTTCACACACACCGGCTGTAATTTGGGTATGGGCGGTCTGAGGTCCTGTCATGCTGAGTCATCCATACTTGGAAGGTCACCAAACTCTAATCAGGCTTGAGAAGCCACACCAGGTCTCATATAGGCCCAACGATTTCTTTAAACTTTGTTGGTATCTGTTGCATGTTACCCTTTTCCTCTCTAATTTCATTAATTGTTAACTTCTTTATCGTTCTTCAGATTGGTTTGATTTGAGGAGTGTCAACCTTTTTTAATCTTTTCATAGAAACAACAAATTTCATTGACTTTTCTGTATTATTATGATTTCTATGTCATTCATTTGTGCCCCAATCTTAATTATTACTCCCATCTCATGTTTTAGGGATTTATTTGTTCTTGTTTGTTCAAGACCTTCAGGTCTACCATTAAATTATTTATTTGGGAGCTGTCTGATATTTTAATGGAAGCACTTAGAGTTATAAATTTCCCTTTTAGGACCACCTTCATCTTCCCCATAGATTTTTGGCATGCCGTGTACTCATTTTCTTTCATTTCTGGGAATTTAAAAAATTTCCTTCTTTATTTCTTTAGTGACTCATTCATTACTCAAGGGTGAATTGTTTAATCTCTGGGAATTTGTGCATTTTCTATAGATTATCATGTTGCTAATTTCTAGCTATATTGCATTGTGAGTAGATAAAATACAACTACATATTTCAATATTCTTAAATTTGTTGAGACTTGCTTTGTATTCTAATATGTGATCTGTTTTAGAGTATATTCATGGACTTCTGAGAAATGTACAATCTATAGATTTTGGATGGGATGTTCTGAATATCTCTCTTTTAGATATCATTGGTTCCAATGTTTGCTTATCTTTATACAGTTGACCTGTCTAAGGGAGAGAATAATGTTTATAGTCACACACTATAACTGTGTTTATGTTCATCTGTAACTTCATATCTAGTAGTATTTGTGTATGTGTGTTCAGTAAATATATACTTAGGATTGCAATGTCTTTTTGGTGCATTCATCGATATGATGAGTTCTTCTTTATCTTTTCTGAGTGATTTTGGTTTGAATTTTACTTTTTTTCAGATATTAGAATAGTAACATCTGCTTATTTTCTTGGTTCTATATGCTTGAAATATCTTTTTCCATCTTTTCACCCTAGGTATTATCTGTCTTTGAGAGTGAGGTGAGTTTATTGAAGACAGCACAAAAAAAAAAAAAAATGTTTCTGTTTTTTTTTCATTCTTTTTTGCAAATTTTTTTTTTTTTTTTTTTTTTTCCTTTTCTGGGTATACTGGGACCACTAATATTCAGAGTTATTATGCAATAGTGTGAGTGAAGTACTGTCATATTAGTGATTTTTTTATTGTCCATAATGAGTTACATTGTTTAGTGGGCCAACAATGAGTTGTTATCCCCAATTCCTCATTTCAGTTTGGTTTTTCTTCAGTATTTCTATTTCTTTATTAAATTCTACTTTCATATCCTGGCTTGTTTTCCTTTTTCAATTTAGCTGTCTGTATTCCTTTGGCATTCATTCAGACATCTGCTCATGTCCTCTTTGAATTCATTGAAGAACCTATTGAGTTTTTTCAGTGGATTGTTTGTGCTGTCCTGGATTTCATTCTAGCATTTATCCAAGTCCACTTTAGGTTCATTGTACACATCATTATAATCAGGCTTTTGAATTTTTTTATGATATTACTTCTAATTAGCTCCCATGGGAAGCCTGGAATGTGTGACTGGGAATTCTCCGTGGTGATATATTGTTTTATTTTTATTTGTGTGCGTTGCTTGTTTTGTGTTAGGATTTGCCCTTCTGGAGAAACTCCTGGGACTCATACAAGGTATCAACAAGAGCGAGCAGGTACACACAGGGCATCCACATCCTTGGGGAGGAGGCTCACATGTGGAATGGGTTCTTAGGCAGTAGAGGAGAGGAATGTGCCAGTGGAGGGTGCCGGGTCACACAAGGTGTGGTATCATGGAGACAGTAGAGGAGGGTCATGCAGAGCAGAAGGGTGCTCACACCTGTGGGCACAGTGTGTGAGGATGCCAGGGATGGTAGACTCACCTGTAGTGACATGGTATGGCCAGTGTGAAGGACTCCCAGAAAGGACTCCTGATCCAGGTGCTGAGGAGGACACAGGAATGGGGGAGGGTGGGTGGTGCACTTACAGCAACATGGCTCAACTATTTCATGCTGTTGAATGCATTCTTTTACTTTGTTTTCTTGGTTGTCTGCCATTTATATGCAGATTATGTTTTTACTTGATTTTGTTTTATGTTATGAATTGCTATGTATGCATCTATTTATTTTTTGCTTTGGAAACATGATGAAATGTGAGTTACCCTCAGACTATCCATCTTTTCCTTTCTATACCTTCCTTCATGTGTGCTAGGATAACATCATATCAGTTTACATATAGTTTTTACTAAAAATTGAAACTTAATATACCATTGAAAAAACCATATATATATATGTGTAGTATGTATACATCTATATCTATATGTCTATATATTTATCTATATTTCTACATCTACATCTATATCTATATCATCTATATCTATAATCTAATCTATATATATATATATCTATTGTGATGGTTATTTGTCAACTTGACCAATGTAATAATCCTTAATAATCTTGGGCAGGTCTCTGAGTTTGCCTGCAGAAAAGATTGACAAAATCCTTTTGGGATTTTGGAGAAGACTTGTGATGGTTAAGTTTGTCAACTTGATCTAATCCATAGTAATCTTGGGTGGGTCTCTGAGTTTGCCTGCAGGAAAGATTGACAAAATCCTTTTGGGATTTTGGAGAAGGGAGAAGTTCCCTTCTCCAGAGTGAGCCCTTTCCCCCAGTGGGTGGGACTTCCAGAAGGAGACTAATATAAGGAAGCTTAAGGGGAAGGAGACGCTCTTCCTTCCTCTCCCAGTTGCTGGTGCTTGTTCGTGACTTGCACTTGCATCCTGCTCTCCTACCCTTCCTGGACACCAGAACCCAGTTTCCTTGGCCTCACATATTGGACTGAAGAGCAGCCGCTCCCCAGGGATTCATTAGGCCTTCTGGCCTGAATTGGGACTGCTGAGACATCCATTCACATGGACCGAACAGCTACTGGTTTCTTCACCTGTGGGCCTACAACTACTATTATTGGACTGTCATAAGGTATCCCAATAAATTCTCTTTTATTATAATCCATTCTATCAACACTGTTTCCTCTAGAGAACCCTGACTAATACATCTATATATAGATTTTATCTCTCTCTGTCTATCTATGTCTATCTATGTCTATCTATCTATCTATCTATCTATCTATCTATCTATCTATCTATCTATCTATACACACATTTTTTGGTTTTTCAAGGTAGGGTCTTGCTTTAGCCCAGGCTGGCCTGGAATTCACTATATTGTCTCAGGTGGCCTCAAACTCACGGTGCTTTACTCCCAAGTGCTGAGATTAAAGGCATTGGCCATCACACCCTGCTTGAACCTATATCTTTACACATGCCAAAGTCAAGAGAAAGCTTATTGAGATTTCATGAATTCCATGCAACTGTTCACAGCAGTGTGTGAAGTCATCATTTAGTCCTCTCTGGGGGACTCAGACACTTAGAAAGTTAGAGTAGCTTGCCTGAGTAAAGGAGAACCTGTCTGTTGCCTCTATGCTACAGATGAAGAAATTAGTACAATTTAACTTCATGTCATGCTTTTAGCTCTCCATTTACTGCCTGTTTTTTTGGTGGTTACTGGGGAATTTCAGAACTAGAATATTAATAATTAATTATTTTTACATTATTTATATTCTTTCAAATAAGAATATTTTCATTTCATTTTGAATCCACATTTCCTTCAGCCATTTAGACTCAGCTCTACACTTAAATGCTTTGTATTCCTTTCAGACCCCAATCTTCTATTCTAAATTATTTACTTCTATTCATTACAGGGTTAACTGATATGTTTTATTCTGTTTTCATATAAAAATTATGTGGTTCTTTATAGAATTCCTCAGAAATTCTCTGTATGTCATATGAGTCTCCTCATATTTAGTACTGTGTAGACCTGCTTTTTATTTTATTTTTTCCACTATCGAGTCTCTTTGGTTATTTCTTTTCAGTTTTTATTTATTTACAGGAAGAGATAGAGGAAGAGAGAGAGAGGAAGAAGAAGAAAAAGAAGAAGAAGAAGAAGAAGAAGAAGAAGAAGAAGAAGAAAGAGAAGAAGAAAAAGGAGAAGAAGCAAGAGCAGTCAGGGCCTCTTGCCACTGCAGATGAACTCAAAACACATGTGCCACTTTGTGCATCTGGCTTTACATGGGTACTGGGAATCAAACCTGGGTTGTTAGGCTTTGCAGGCAAGGGCCTTAACTGATGAGCTATATCTCCAGCCCTCTTTGTTGATTTTTTACTTAGGGTTTTGGTAGTGATGTTTTATACACAATTATCAATGCACAAGTCTTTCCTGAAAATAGCCACCTTTCAAATATTAAAGCCATATAGATTTTCACAAATCGGATTTGATCATCCATTTCTGAAATAAAACATTCCACAGAGGTAACCATAGGGAATATTTTATAAAAATATTTTCATGCCTTTTAAAATATTTTATTTATTTGCAAGCAGAGAGATAAAGAGAGAAGAGAGACAGGCAAAATGGGTGTACCAGGGTGGCTGACACTGCAAAAGAACTCCAGATGCATGTGCCACTTTGTACATCTAGCTTTACATGGGTGTTGGGGAATTGAACCAGGGTCTTTAAGCTTTCCAGGCAAGAGCCTTAACTAATAGGCCATCTCTTCAACCTCTCCCCAACTTTTTAAAATTAATGTACTTATATACAAATGGTACTGGATTAGTGCGGTCCAACTTATATCATTCAACTTTCTGATGACCTAATCTGTCTTTTTCCTTTATATACTAGTCAATGAATTACTTGAGCTACTCAACACTCAAATATGTAACAGGCTTTGAGTCAGCTGGGTAGCTGTAGTCTCTGGGCAGCTGTAGCTGAATGCCAGGGTTCTAGGCATGCTTAAGGTAGGTTAAGCTGTGCTAAGATGGTTGCATATATTTAATGCTTTTCCAGTTCATGATATTTTTAATTGACAATATATTCATCAGGATGTACCTCCACCCTAAATCGGGGAGCACCTATAATTCGTGATGTCAGATGAAGTGTAGTATTGTTCCAGGGAAAGAAGTCTGAGAACAAACATGGTACATATCAGTGGTAAGTTTCATGGGTGGGTGGGGGACAGGTTAAAAGCAACAGCAGGCCAGGGGCTGGTGTCCAATGAGGAGGAAGACCTTCCCCAAAGGAAGAGACCTGGCCATGGCCATCTTTGTCTCAAGGGTGTGACTTCGTTCTTCTGCAAGGGATCACCTCCATTATTCATTTCTACCTCAGCTCCAAAGTGCATAGTACTGGTGGGGATTCTGACCAACGTGCACTTCCTGCTTAGCTCCTCTTAGCTTTTCTCATTTTCTTATGTTTTCTTCAGTGGGGCTTTGGGAAAAGTGAGATCCTATCGTTACATAACAAAAGTAAGGAATGGGTAGGTTGTCTGGAACCCAGGAAGTAATGCAAATGATAAGCCTTCCTAGCCTTTTGATCAGAAAGGATGGAGGCCTTGGTCATGAGAAATCCCAGCTGTAGCATGGACTCCATCATTGAGCTGGAGAGATGTAGGAAAGGAACTTGGAGCCTCCTGTTCTCAACTTGACAGACAAGAGTCTGAGGTTTCTCCCCCCAAGTCTGCCTTCTGTGCCTAGTTTCTCAGGGATCCCGAAAGATTTTGTTTCCTGAGTGAGCCAATTTAGTAAGAACATGTTTTCCCATTTTAACTGCTCCCATAACTTCCGAAGAGCATGTGGTTTCCAGATTACCACACTCAACTGCTGTTGCTCCTGGCAACTGCAGAGGAAGCTTTGTCTCATGAGCTCAAGGAGCTTGCTGTGTGTAGAAATCTAAGCCAGACTTCTAGAAGGTTGGAAGGCAGAACAATTTAATGCCTTCTATGCTGCACGTGTTAGTAGCATTCATGTTAATAAATGACCAAACAGACAGGGGGAGTGCTGACTCATGCCTCCTAGTCTTGCTTGAGGTGGTGGAATCTTCTGGAACCCTGAGTTGTGTGATTCTCTCCCCACCTACATCTCCACCCATCTTGCTTTCTGACTTATTTCCTCACAGTACACCCCATTCTGCAATTATATGGGGGGAGGGAAACAGTTCATGCTTGTTTGTCCCCTGGACCTCAGTGATCCCTGGGGCTGTTGTCTACCTCATCTTCTGCAACTTCCATTAAGGAAAGGTGTTTGTCACACAGGGGACATCCAGCATAATCTTCTAACTTGAATTTAACCTTAAGATTAAATTACGAATGATGGAATATGATCCTAACTCTTGCCACTGTCTTGCTTATGTTTGAGTCTTCCTGACTCCACTCCATGTTCAATCAAGCTGGGAGCCAAGGGAAGAAGGCCTTTTAAAAAAAGTTTTAAATATTTATTTACTTATTAGAGAGAGAGAGAGAGAGAGAGAGAGAGAGAGAGAGAGAGAGAGAGAGAGAGAGAGGCAGACAGAGAGAATGGGCGCACCAGGGCCTCCAGCAACTGCAAATGAACTCCAGACACATGTGACCTCTTGTGCATCTGGCTTCATATGGGCACTGGGGAATTGAACTCTGGTCCTTCTGCATTGCAGGCAAATGCCTTAACCACTAAGCCATCTCTTCAGCCCATTTTTAAAAAATACCTATAAAAAGCATTTTTCTACTGTCACAATAGCCAGAGGATAAATGTGAGAACAAATCCTGAATTGAGGTTCAAATTGTAGGCTGAATGAACACAAGATAGGAGAAATATTAGTTTGACCAGAATTCATGGGAAAATAACATTTTTTGTTTATTGCTAATTAACAGCATGAAAATCTAGAAAAATATAAATTAGTCTTGGAATAGCAAGTCTAATAATATACATAATATGAGGCTTCACTGTGGCCACCACTGACTTGACATAATCATGTAGCAGGTTTGGTTCTTAATGTTTTTTTTTATACATGACAATTCCTGAAAACATTATTATGTCTGTTCTCTGGATAGAGAGATACTTAGCTTCTGGGAGTTTAGCTTGTGCCAGGACACAGAGCCATGGTATGATGGAGCCAAGTGAGCCTTACTATAGAAACAGTTCTTAACCAGAGAGGATCTTGATGCCCTGTGTGGGTCTGCACATATACGAGGCGCATCTTCAAACAGGCAAGGGACAAACAGTGGCTTTAGAGGAAGGACGCTAGCCTGGTAAGGTATAAGGAAACTGTAGCTTGTGGGTTAAGTTTGAAGGGAAGGTTGTGTTCAGTGTAAAAAGGAGATTGGAGGTGGGGTCAGGAATGAGAGGATGTCAAATGGAACAGAGCAGACCTGTCCTGTGTGGCTCCAAATGGCGGAATTGGAGCAGCAGATGGAAGTTACACTGGAGCAGATTTCAGCTCGACATGAGAACTAACTTTCTAAAGATTGGAGATGTGGGTTGCTCTTGAACTCACTCCCCCCTTCCAAGCCTGTATAGCCATCTGTCAAAGATGTTGGATTTTGGGAAAAACTTTCTCCCACCTCTAACACTCTAGGCTTATCTAAATGCGTTTGAAGTTTACTTAAAAGAGAGGCAAAGGCCATTTGAACCGATTTAAGATGCGTTTTCTTGAGGGTTAGAGAGTATATAGTCCATTCAGGGTTCACTTCAGGAGCACCCCTCCATTGTAGCTGTAACTTGAGCACATTTGAAGTCAGAAAGGGAGACATACTTTTGCTGACCCCAAATCCTCTTTTAAAATAATAATTCTTGGATGATACTCTTATATTAAATTCATCTCAGAATCTTTCATATGTAGTTGTTTTAAGTTCAGTCCTGGGTAGGTACAATATTTTTCCGGTGTCCCCTCACCAGATCACCCCTCTTAAATCTTATCTTGGGCCAAGATCATATCTCTTGTGACCCCTCCAACTTCCCCCTTGCCTAGGCACACACACATTGTACAGGTGGGAGCTACTTGTGCTTGTAACTCATGACACCCCAAAACAAATGCAGAAAGAGGGATGAATTAGTGGTAGCTACCTTCTCGTTGCTGGGACCACGTACATGACCAGAGCAGTTTATGGGAGGAAACAGTTTATTTCGGCTTCCAGTCTTCAGAAGAAGCTCCATGATGGCAAGGGAGAAATGCTAGAACAGAGGCTGGACATCACCTCCTTGCCAACATTGGGTGGACAACAGAAACAGAAGAATGAGCCAAATTCTGGCAAGCTAGGGGTTAATAAACCTCACTATTCACTCCCCAAAACATACCTTCTTCAGCAAGGCTCCACCTTCCAAATTGCCACCAGCCGGGGAGCAAGCATTCAGAAACGTGAGTCGATGGGGACACCTAATTCAAACTGTGATAGTTTGAGTGTATGTCTTTCATAGACTTAGGTGTTTTATTAAAACTTGAAACTTGGATCTTCAACCACCCAGCTGGAGGATGTGTCACTGGGTGTGGGGGTGGAGGTCTCTGCTGCTTGCTGCCAGTTTGTGTGCTTGCTGCTCTTCAGGTTTGCTGATTGGTTATTTCTCTCTGCCTGGAGGTATGGAAGTAACTTCTTCCACCATTGATGGAACTTCCTCATGGAATCTGTAAGCTTGAAATAAAGCCCTTCCTCCCATAAAGTGTGTCTGGTTGGGATGTTCATCTCAATAACATGGAGCTGACTGTAACACAGAGCAACACAGAATCCTATATGAGGACAAGGAAGGAGGGATGAAGGGACTCTGGTGCATATTTATACACCTATATATGCTGACTGTTTTAGAGACACAGTGCTTAGTTTTGCATTCCATTCCCATAATACAGTGAGTGTCTAGGAAGAGCTGGATGAACCAGGATCTGTGAAGCTTTGCAAGGTATTCAGAGCAAAGATCAGGTCTTAGTCTAAGGCTTGAAGCACTGTGTCATCTGAAATTGTCCTTCTGCGGTCCTGAAATCTCAGTCTGAATGCTGCTCTTCTGAGTTTCACATTTCCCTAAGTGTTCTGTGGTCAGTGCAACTGGGAGATGAAAGGCCTTGACTGCTGATGTCATCATCTGGAGGGGAACGCACGGCTCTCAGGCAAGGCATCCATGTCTGCCTTACTCAATATGTCACACCACTGGAATCCTGTTCAGACTGCCTTTCCCAGAGAAGGAAACTGAGCCTAGAAATATTAAGTACTTTTCCCCCCACATCTAGTAAATAGAGTCTGGATTTAATCCAGAATCTATACTCATAGCCAGTAAGTAGTACTGTGGTTAACAATCTCTAAATGGAGCAATTATCTGATTCTCAGATGTAGGAGAGAGCTTCTTGCAAGGACACTATGTGTGATGTGTGTTAAGGGTTGAGGGGAAAGAGGTGTTGACTATGAATTAATGCTTTAACTCTCATCCCCACCCTTGGTCATTTATTAATCTAAAATTTATCTGAGATGGCTAATGTCATCCTGAGCACTGAGTTAGGAAGGTCACTGTCCATGTTTTATCCTTTGCCTCAAAGTCAACTGAAGTCAATATTAGGGAACTCATTGGTTAATCTAGCTATGATAACTTTCTCTCTCCCTCAGTCCATTCCTTCTCAGTTACTCAAATATTTCTGAGTATTTCTCCGTGTCTGACACTGTGTTATGTAGAAAGATACAAAACTAGGTAAATTTCAGCCTGTATGCTTTGAGGCCACCCAATGTCAATGGAGAGTTAAAGAATAATTACTAGGGTCTCAGGAGATGGTTCAGTCAGCAGAGTGCTTGTCTTCCAATCACGAGGACCTGAGGTCGAGCCCCAGGCCTCGTGTCAGACATCTTGGTGGTGCACCCTGGGAATTCTAGTCCCAGGGAGACAGAGACAGGTGGCTCCCAGAGGCTCTCTGGCCAGCTCATTGGCCGGCTCATCTAGGCTGGTAGGTGAACTCTAGGCCAGTGAAAGACTCTTAAAAAAAAGGCCCAATACCCACAGTTGTCCTCTGGTCTCCACACTGGCATCCCCACAAGCCTCCACCTGCCTGTATACATATTCAAAAACAAAATCCTCTTCATTTTGGCAAAGTTAGAAAAGAGACTTTTCAAACTGTTGTTTCATGGAATGCTCTTTGGCAGGATGTTCTGTTCATGTTCAATAGAAAAGAAGTATTTCAGTTAAAATAAGCTGAGAAAATGCTAGGTTAAATACAATTAAATGAACTTTTTCTTACTGGGAAATATCTATACCCTTTTAAATGCTAGCGGAATCATGTGAATTCCCTAGGAAGGATCCACTTCCAGACCCATTTGACCTTCGAATTTCCCCGCAGCCCCAAAGTACTTAATGTATATTCTTCGTTCTTCTATCCATGCACCATATACTCATCCATCCATCTGTCTTCTGTTCATCGGTCTATTATTCATCCATCTCCATCCATCTCTCCAAACTTCCATCTAACCAGTATTTTTTAAATCTTTTTATTTACTTGTGAGCAGAGAGAAACAGAACGAAGAGAGACAGAGGGAATGGGATGCCAGGGCCAGCAGCCACTACAAACAAACTCCAAATGCACGCACCACTGCGCATCTGGCTTTACCTGGGTACTGGAGAATCGGACCCGGGTCATTAGGCTTTTCAGGCAAGCGCCTTAACCTCTGAGCCATCTCTCCAGCCCTGAGCAGTATTTCTTACATAACCGATCTGTGTCAGATATTGAGCTACATACATCCAGAGGACTCAACAGGAAACTATAGCAAGCCTCATATGAGGAGACACTGCCTTTATGAGAAGGCCCCTGACTGGGCAAAGCTACAACCAGTAGAAGCCATTAACATAGGCACAGCCCCTCCTTACTTCATCCTAACAGACAGTTTGCGCTGGACTGACCTTGTGCAGAGAACTCCCTGCAGAACATCAGAGCCCAGCTTCCTCCTTCCTGTATTGCCTGGGCACTCCCTCCCCTCCCCATCTCATGATGTGTGAAGCCTTCTGGCTTGTATATAAAGTAAACCAGCACTGGTTGGTGGGCTGCGGTGTCTCCAGCAGAGCCTGCAGACCACCTGATCCCAGCTTTACTCTATTACCTGTGTCTGTCTTTATAATCCTCAAGTCTCCCCAATAGGCCGTAGTCACCCCAGAAGGAAACAAATCTATTATTCTAATTGGGTAGAAAGACACCAAGACAACAAGCAAATATATAGCATTGTTAGAGAGTGGTGAGAATCCTTAGAAAACAACCTCAGTGTTAAGAAAGGAAAAACAACCACAAAGACAAGGTGATCCGCTTAAGTCAGGATTCAAGAGTGATATTTCCCTCCAGTGTCTGGAGGAGGAGAATGAGCCAGCTTTGCAAAGAGAAGAGGAAGAGCCATCCAGGAAGAGGAAACAGCCTGTGCCAAGTCCCTAGACTGCAGAGAAGCTTGGCAAGCTCCAGAAATTGAGTTTCCTCCAGGAGCTCAGGTCTGCTTAAAGGCAGAAGGCTGGACCTGACACATTTTCAAAAATTAGAATCTCATCCTCACGAAATCCTGAGATTGGAGGAGATCCTGGCAACATTAGTTCCTAACTCCCATGCAAGAGAATCCTGACCTTTAAGGAATGGGTGCCTGCTGTGTCTGATTGCTATAAGGGATTCCCTTTTGGGCATGAGAAGGGGTTACCTTCAGCCCCCAAATACAGCTGATGGAAGTGTTGCTCCTGACATTTCACATTCATGTGAAATGAGGACCCGAGTAGATAAAACATATGGCTTTGTTTTTCAGGAGAAAACTGCTCTCTGAGGTGCAAATCCCAGTATAAATGATCAGAGCTGTTGACCTCCACTACTGCCAGGAAGTGGGAAGCATGCCTTCAGGGAGAAATTGACAAAGAAACTAGTTGGTTACTCTTGACTCAGTGGCCAAGGAGGGGAACGTGGCAAACCCTGATCCTTGAAGCCTGCCTTGCTCCCGAAGCTTTTATCCTTCAATTCTCCCTGCAAGATTAAGCATCCCCAAACACCACTTTTATGGTCTCTGCCCTGGTTCAAGGACTTAAAATGGATCTTCTTTACTGTCAAATCAACTGAAAACCCCTCAGCTAGATTTCATAATGATCCAGTGCTGTCATCATTTTCTCCTGTCTTCACACACACACCACACACTCTTGCTTCACCACTTCACCAAGTCTTTAAAACCACACAGAAATGAAGTCAGGCTTTGGAGTTTCAGCCCAAGTTCTGATCTTTACAGATCTTCAGCTGCCTCCCCAGCCCCCGAAGATGGCAATGATGTGTGCATCTGGCTTTATGTGGGTACTGGAGAATTGAGCCCACCCGGCAGGCTTTGCAAGTAAGTGCCTTGAATTGCTGCACCATTTCCTCAGCCCAGTTATAACTAGTCATAGAATAATAATCTTGATCACACAGGATTTTCAGAATCCAGCTGCTGGTGATATGTTCCCCACTCCAGCCAGCAAGTCCTTCCTCCTCTGGGACTCAGTTTCTCCATCTTGGTTGTGCTTTATCAAGCCCTCCATCTTTGAAGGCGAAGAAGTCTCTCTCTCCCTTTCATTCTCATTTGGATTTTTCACAATTGTCCTTGAAAATGGGACATTTGGTTCCTCTTTGTTTCCCTATCAGAGGCACATAACCCAGCCTGGGATCCTGCTTATTGATGAGGGAGAATTGGAGTTGTTTATTTTTTTTTCCTGAGACAAATGGAGTCTAGTCTTGTCCCCTTGGTTTATTTGACTTGTGACAGCAGAAGGAATTCTTAGGGCATCTAGTTTGCCTTTGAACCTGAAGTTGTGTTGATTCTCACCATCATGTGTGGAGCCTAAGCATGTTCAAGACTCTTGACTTAGTGTGAGTAAAGCAGCTCATTCAAATGAAGATGGAAGAATTTCAGAACCCAGAATCCATCATGTTCCAGCTCTTGACAGACCCCCCCCAGCACAGGCATTGTCATGCTTCCTCCCAAGAAAACATCTTGCAAAGCATCTACCTTCATTTCTTCCTTCATTTTCTTCACCCCAAGTTCACAGGTGAGATGGGGATGGTCCCTCAGTTTACTTTTCTGGTGATGGTGTGGTTGGAAAGTAGTGGGGTAAGGTGATGCTCCAGAAACTCACCGGTCCTGTCAAGTCTGCAGTGGGCCAGGGCTTGATCTAGCTTGGGATTCCATGACTTGCCTCTCATCACTGACGTAGTACCAGGCCAGGTCAGATCCAGTCCACCATCCACCCACTTCCGCCACAGAGGATACCTACAACTGCTCTCCATTCTTCCCCAGATAAAAAATTTTAATCCTTTCGTTGAGGGCACAGACTAGCTTCTATTCTAGAAAGTAAGACCTGTTATTTTGGTGACAATTTCTTCTTTATTCAAACTTTCAAATAATCCTAAAGCTGGCCACACACTGATTGTAAGCCCAGACCCAATGTTACTCCACAGTTGTGATCGCCCAGTTTCTGTCTTGTCTGTCTTGCTAGATTCTTTCCTTGGTTGTATGCTGCTCCATAGATGACAGCTGTGAGCTCTGGCCACAGCTGGAACCAAGGGATCCAGCTTCAGCTCCATCTCAGACCCTGGCCATAAGTCACAAAGGTTTCTGTCATTGTAAAAACCTACATCAATGGTTTAAATGAAAAATTTAAATACATGCAGATGTCAAGAATGTTGAGCTCCCAGCACGTGCTAATCTTGCTCTACTTAATCCTATGTACTTTCTTTTGCTTCTTCTCCTGCTTTATTCTGAAGTAAATACAGGCATCCTCGTATCCTATCATCTGCACGTATTTTGGATTGTATATCCAAAATGGAAGGGCTATTTTGAAAACTATAACCAAGTTATAACTGGGAAATTATTATACATGACTCCTTATATACAAATACCTAGAAAATGGATATTTCTCCAATTGCTTTGTTGATAGGTAGTTGTACTTGATTTGTTTCAAATAAGTTGTCTGTTAGCTGTTAAATAAGTACTTTGTTACTAGTTGCCATATTTGGTTTCTTTTAATATCTAGTTTTCCTCTTTATAGTTCTCATTTCATATTTTTGTTGTGGTGCTATGGCAGTCCTAAATTATGGTCACTGACGTACCAGCACGAGCTATCCCTCAGGAAGGTTCTGGTCATGAACAATGCATCTAGAGAGTAGGTGATGGTGTCCCTGAGTCCAGCCAGAGACTGTGTCAGCAGGTAAGGTGTCTGCTGGCTGACTGGGAGGAACACATACTCTCATCTCAGGTGACATTGAAGTATTTTACTTGTTAAGGTCACTTTGTTCTGTTCCTGCTGCTGTTTCACCAACAATGGAATCAGACAACTTTTACACACATGTAAAGAATCCATAATTTCATGACTGTGCAGGTGGACGCTGTCCTGCCCAGTCGTTGTCTGATTAGGGAAAGAAGATTCACACAAGACAGATTGCAGTCCAGAGCTGTAGCTGCCGAGGTGTAACATTAAAGTACTCAGTTTCATCACTGGATGTAGGTTTGAGAGGGGAGTGACATGGACCAGCACCTTGAGGGTGGGAAAAACACCCGGGTAGCTTCACCCTGAAGAGGATGGACCCTAATCCTCCAATGGCCTGTCTTTGGGGATGACCACATTGCTGCTTCTGTACTCAACTGGTTTATACTTGAATTCTGGGAGCTTCAAAACATTTGGCATGATTAGTGTTAAGTTATTAAAAGAACGCATCATCAGCAAGTCGGTATTACCTTCAGAGAGCGATGCTTCAACTTCTTGGCTGACAGTCAACTCTCTGCCCATCATCTTCTAGGCTGTTCTGACAGCCATATCTTCCCCTCTTCTAGAATCTTCTTCAGTGAGCTGCCTCCCCAACAGGCCTTGTGCTTTCCTGTCCCCTTGTATCTGCTCACATTATCCCTACTCTTGGAATGCTCCTCCGGCATCTCTGTGCACCAGCCCTCTGCATTCAGACAGCTACTGCTTAGGATAAACAGGAATTGCAAAGAAGCTGCAGGGGGTGGGTCAGCTTACAAACAAAAAAAATTGTGCAAAGTGACCAGAATTTTGGTGCTAGAGTTTCCAGCTGGAGGAGGAGGAGTGTGCTGGGAGAGACCTCACTCTGATCTGGATTGGGCTGTATGGCTGGGCTCGCCCTCAAGGAAAGCTCATCAGAAACAGGTTGAGCAAAATGAAACACACACATTTCTTACCATGGCTTTCAGATTTAATAGTAGAAAACATTTATTTTGGTTTGAACTTCTCTGGTTTTTAGATACCATCTTTTCTCCCAAACTAGGTCATTTGAATTATCTGCTGAGAGTTCAAATCTGTAGATAATTTGCTTTTACTCACATCCCTAAGAACTAATTACCTGTACATATAAAATGATGAAATCTCATTATATTTTCTTTTAAAACTCTGACATGCATTTAATTACATTAGTCAATTATTACTGTACATGCCGAGGATTTGCTATTGACCAGCTCTTGCTGCAATATTTACTGCACAGATGTGTTACTTTAATTAAACAAATGTGATTACACACATATCAATTTTTATTTGGTTTCAAAGCCCAGAATCTAGAAGTGAGGCGGTTGGCAGAGTTGTGCTGGGTGGTGCTGCTCCCTGGGAACTCAAGGAGAGCCACTTACTGAGGGAACACAGAATGCCTGCGGCTCAGGGTGGCAAAGTCCAGGCACAAGTGGGCTTTTGTCTGGGCGAGTACCATGAAGTAGGCCTAAGTGAGGAGGAAAGAAACCAGCTCTGAATCGTCCTCCCACATCTTCAGCTTTATATCGCCCATGTAGAAACGAGGAACCATGCTTGGAGAGCTAATCTAAGTTGAGAGCGGGAATTGCTTTGGAATGGATACTTGGTTAAATAGGCCAGCTGCTATCCGTCTTTAAAATCAGGAGCGAAGTAGGACTTTAGAACATTGGGCTTGGTCTCTTGGTCTGCTGTATTGCCTTTCACCATATGCTAAACTGTGAGCTTAGCACCCAGGACCGAGAGCTCCCAGCACATGGCTCCAGCAGGTGACTTCCAGAACAATGCTTAGAGCTATGTGGGAAGTCGGAATGGGTTTTATAAAGAGATAACTGTACAGTTCTCAGTGTTTCCAATGATTCCATGTATTTGGTACTTAGTCAACAGTTTAGGGTACTATCAATGTCAATGAATCAATTCACTGGTCTACAAAGACTTCCTGAGCACTTTATGAACTTGCTTCAGGTGACAAGAAAAAGAGGAAGTGTTTTCTCTTTCAAACATGGACTAGCTGCTTTCCTTGGTCTCATAGATGGCACTTTTTTGTGAGTGTTTCTGTTTTTCTTTTTTTGGTCAGGGCTGAGTGGTCTTAGTGTCTGAGGAGCCAATCCAATTGGTCAAACTAGTCAAGAGTTCTTTCTAGGGGCTGGGCAGATAGCTTGGTGGGTAAGAGCACTTGCTGCACCAGCATAAGGACCTGAGTTCAATCCCCAGCACCCACATAAGAGAGCTGAGCATGCCTATGCATATGTATGAGCCCAGCGCTGAGGGAGGCAAAAATAGGGGGGGTGGACGAGGCTCTCTGGTCAAACCGTGACCTCTAGGTTCAATCTGAAACTATGTCTCAAGGAGATAAGACAGAGAAGTGATTCAGAAGGATCCCCTGCAGTCTCCTCAGGCCTCTGTGTGGGTGAGCACATCTGTACACACACATCTGTACACACACACACACACACACACACACACACACACACACACACACTACATTAAAAGAAAGAGTTCCACGTGAACTGTCTCCAGGTCTCTTGGCTGCAGACAGCATCTCTGAGGCTGGTGTTGGGAGCAGAGACCATGGGATGGGCAAGAACTGTTCAGTTTATACTGACCCTGGAGACCACCAAGACACTGAAGGTCAGCCCAAGGATAGGCAGCAAGGTCTTTCAAGAGTGAAAAGGGCCGTGATGGTTCGTCTCCATTTTCAATTTAATTTAGACTCACCATTGAAACATACTTCTGGGCCTGTCTGTGAGGGTGTTT
>PVHP010033308.1:0-19753 GCA_004024765.1 Zapus hudsonius | reverse complement strand
GGGCCAGGAAGACCGGGATGAGTACTAAGATATACAGGATCCCTTGCCACAAGGACTAATACAGACAGCCCACAGAGGAGGATATACAACTGATCAGGGATGGGGAGGGGGGGAATTGGGGAATTCGGGATAACAACGCATGGTTTGCCCACTAAATAATGTAACACATTATGGACAATAAATATATATTAAAAAAAAAGAAAATATTTTTAAAAAAGAAATCTACATCATTCTTGCTTGTGCTCAGCGAAACCAAGGAGAGACAAAGGTGCTGCTGCTGCTCTGTTTGCCATCATACATATTGCACACATGTACCTGGTTCTCCCCCAAATGAGGATGAGAATAATGAGAATAAATACAATCCTGGCCATAACAGCAGCAGCTAGTATTTACCATATGCTTGCCAGGTGTCATGTATACATATATATCACCTCAGTTTGTACTCTCAACTACTTAGGGTGCTGGTGGAGAACTAAATCTGGAAACAGTGACTCCCTTACTGAAAATTGAAAACGTTTTTATATGGCTGAGTCAGAATTCCAGCCCAGATCTTGTGGACTGAGAATTAATGTTCTAACCATGTATTTGGCTATTCTGTTAAGAATGATCATAATTATAAGCACTTACATCACTTCTTGAGCGCATCTCAGTATTTATAGATGACCCAGCTCAGGCCCAACAGATAAATAAAGATAAGACACTTGTTGCAGTCAGCTTTCTAGGTACTGCGCAGAAAGAATCCAAGCAAAAGCAGCTTGTGGAGGAATGGGTTTATTTGGCTTACGGACTCCAGGGGAAACTCCATTCTGGCAGGGAAAATGATGGCATGAGCAGAGGGGTGGACATCACCTCCACCATAGCACTGAAAACAATGGCAGGAAGGTGTGCCAAACACTGGCAAGCGGAAGCTGGTTTATAATCCCCATAAGCCTGCCCCCAACAACACAGCTCTATCGAGGTTCTAATTCCTGAACTGCCATCAGCTGGGGATAGATCACTGAGAACACATTCATTTGTTTGTGGGGGACACCTGGATCAAAGCATGACAACACTGAAGGGTAAAAACTGGCATGTGGGACTCAGAAATACGTCACCTGACCCGTAACCCAATATGTATGTATGTATTTGCAAAGAGATAGAGAGAGAGAGAGAGAGAGAGAGAGAGAGAGAGAGAGAGAGAGAGAGAGAGAGAGAGAGAGAACACTCACAATCAAGCACTCCAGGGCCTCTTGCACTGTAAATGAATTCTAGATGCATGCACCACTTTGTGCATCTGGCTGGGTACTGGAGAATTGAACCCAGGCAGGTAGGCTTTGCTAACAAGCATCTTTAACCACTGAGCTCTCTCCAGCCTCCAAATTTCTTTTTGAAGAATATGAGTTTAATTTTTTTCTGAGATCTTAAAAAATACTTTCTGATATCCCTGTGTGTGAAGGCAAAGGTTGAGCAGCAATTACATCTATGGGATTTTTAAAAAATGAAATTCATAGCTCAGAATAGCAAGAAACTGAAATATTAAGATAAGATTTGGTCAGTCTGACACAAGTGATTTCCAAATTTCACTTTTGATGAGTCTGAAAGCTTCTCACACATCCAACTTTGTATCAGTGAGACACTTGTTACTTAAGAGACAAGAAGACATTTCTTTCAGTGATGAGACTTTTCTGAGTTTAACAAAGGTTATGTGATTATTCATAAACAAGAAGTTCAATTAATGATTGCTCCTCCACTTAATTGAGGATATTATTCCTATGATTTTGGGGTCAAATTCACGAGAATAAGCCTTACTGAGGTACAAATTGGGCAGGAGTACACAGAATCAAACTGCCCTTCACCTGCTATCGGCTGACTCCCACAGGGTGCTGCCAGAGATACTTGGGAGGGGGTTACAAGTAAATAGTCCTCTAAGAAAGTAAAAGTTCATTTCTGAAAAGACAAGAAATATGTGGAAATCTCGGGTGTCAACAGAAACCCACAGGAGAGGTCGGGCATGGCCCAGGGATCATGGCAGCTGGCTGTCGTTAGAATTGGCCATCTCCACCCCAAAGCAAAGCTGAGTGCCATGCTCTTAGTTAGTGCCCCTCTGCCATCCACCCTGGAGATTTGGGGGCTGGCATTGGGCAAACTATCTCCCGTAGTCTCACCAGAGGACTTCTGATTGACTCAATAAGTGGCACTTGTGAGACTCGAGCGGGAGCGCCTTCCTTGCTTTCTTCACATTCTATGCAGTAACACTGGCTGGCTGCAGCATCTGCCCCTGGTGGCATTCCCAGAGGCAGCCTGCTCCTTTTTGCTTGGCCCCTTTGGGAGTGTGGGAACCCACTCCTAGACTGCTCCTCTAAGTTCCTGGGCCACAGCAATCCCATCTCCTCTCTCATCACCCAACTCTAAAGGTGACAGGTGTCCCTTGCCACCAAGTTCCCCCAGTGTCAGGGTTTGCTTGTTCATTGCTCCCACACCTACATTGCAACCAATTCCCTGAACCGAATTCCATTTGATGACTGCACGTGACTTTGTTTTCCTCTCTGGAGCTGACTGTTGCATGCTGGTGATGTCTACAGCATATGTCAATGCTTACCATAGTACAGACCAGAAACAAAGCTGCTGATCCTGCTAGGGGGAGAGGCCATGCTCACCAGCCAAGAACTGAGCATGCATGAGAATCAGTAACCCTTCTGGGAAGCTTTAGTGTCCACCTTTGTTAAAAACTGTATATGATCTGTGTGCGGTCCTGTGTGGGGATTCAGGCACGCATGTGCGATGGTGTGCATGTGGAGGTCATGAAACACCTTCAAGTGTTGCTCCTTAACTTCCGCCTTGTTTGAGGAAGGTCTCACTTCTTGTTTTTAGCTGCATCGGGGAGCTGGGCCACCAGCTCTGGGACTCTCCTGTCTCTGCCTCCCTTCTCTCTGTAGGTGCACTGGGATTGCAAATGCTTGTGAACATGTCTGGCTTTACATGGATTCTGGGATGCAAGTCCCAGTTGTCAGGCTTGTGCATCAAGTGCTTTACCACTAAGCCATCCTCTCAGTCCAGCATCCAATTAAAAATTGTGTAAAATCATACATGTTCATCTTAGAAATGTTTACACACAGAGGAAGTATAAAGAGGAAAAATATTGAGGCAACTTAGAAATTAAATAGGAAGAAAGACAAGGAAACATTTTTTCAAAAGAAAAATTGTAATTTCTTTGAATCCAGGAAAATGCTCTTCTGAATATCTCTTTTTCAAAGAGTAAATAAAAGCCAGTCTTACTGCTGAGAATGGAAAAGGTCAATTGTGATCTACATAATGAACGTCAAAGCTTTGTGAGACCTTGAATGCTGTACTTAGGAGAAATGTCAGTTTTACATCGATTTTGTGATTTAAAAATGAATGAGTCAAGGACTTATAGGCAAAGCATTATAAAGTAAAAGAAAATGGAAAGAAAATAAAGGAATAGCCAAAAGCATGAATTATGGAATACTTTAGAAGGATTGATAAAAATATATCCAAAGGTTAAGTGTATGTATGTATATAACAAATTAACCAAAATTAAGAATAAGGGAAGGGAATTATATGTAGAGATTTAGAACAATTAAAAAACATTACTAAATAGCTATGCAAGGAAATTTTTTAAACAAATCAGTTTCTACTGTGCTGCAGAAAAAAGTGACAAAAAGTCATATAGACTAATAATCATGAAAACTTAATATGGAAAAGAAGCTTGTCTCCTCTTCCAGAAAATGTCAGCTCCAGATGGTTTAATGAGGAATTAATTCATAGACAAAAAAATGTTTAAAATGAACATTTTTGAAAGGGCAAAGAAAGAAGATATTGCCCCAATTGTATAATTTTGATAACAAAATATAAAAAAGACATGACAATGAAGACAACTGCCCAGATCACTTCTTCATATTGATCCATATCTAAGAAAGATACCAGCAAACCGCTCATGGAAGAATTAAAAGAACAATTCCCCAGACAAAAAATGCAATCTTGGTCTGGAGAGATGGCTGAGTGATTTCCTGCAAAGCCTAATGACCCAGGCTCCATTCCTCAGTACCCACATAAAGCCAAAATGGCACTGCATCTGGAGTTTGTTTGAAGTGGCTAGATGCCCTGGAATGCCCATTCTCTCTCTCTCTATTCTCTCTCTTTCTCTCTCTGCTTGCAAATAAATTTAAAAAATTAAAAAATGCAATCTTTCCCACAAAGCAAGGGTGGGTTGGTATTAGGAATACTAAATTAGCTGATCACTGAGGAAGAGAGTATTTGATGTCCTTGTGGTATGCTAAAACATGTGACAGTGATCACTGCTGGTTCATGGTGATGCAAGGGAGCCTTGGCCTGCCCTTCATCTCTAGGCACCATAGCCTGCCCTCATTTCTGGGGAAATTTGTCACCACAGAGCTTATGGCCTGCCTTTCATTTCAGGGAGCACTCTGCACACCCAACATGCTTCAGCCTGCCCATCATCTCTGGTGAGCTGCAAACGGTGCGGTGCTTTTGGCTTCTTCACAGAGTTAGTGAAAAGTAAACACAAGGAGAAATGAGATTCAAGCCTGGAACCCCACGTCAACATAGTCCTGCTTGCTCAGTCCAGTTCTGATTCTTCTCTGGAAAAATTAGGATGAAGTAAAATAAATAAATGTAAAGAAAGAAATTCCATCAATAACCTAATTCAGATGCATAAATCACAATACAACTATATAAGTAACATCATAGACCAAGGCAATGTAATGCCAGTAAAAAATCCATCAGCGATGACCTCCACTGATACTGAAATCAAATAAATTCCAGAAACAGAATATAAATATATTCAGAGACGTTTTTCTTATAATCTTCCAAATGAATCTCATTGAAACATTAAAAAACAGCAGATTGAGTTAAGGAAGGAGATAAAATATATGAAAGATGAATTCAATACAAATATAGAAATCCTGAAGAAAACCGAAGCTGAAATACTGGAAATGAAAAACACAGTAAGTAACAAAAGAAAAATAAAGGGTCTGTGGAAAGTCTTACTGGATAGAATGAATGAAGAAGAAAACAGAAAATCTGAGGTGGCAGAATTGAACCATTCCAATATAGACAAAGATAAATTAATAAGAAGGGACCTTTTTATTAATGAATAAGTAGGACCTTCAAGATATTGGATTTCTTGAAAACACCACTCTTAAGAATCCATGGATATGGATAATAAAGATATATTTTATATATAAAAAAAGAATCCATGGGCATAAAAGAAGCATCAAAAATATTTTCAATGAAATCATAGTGGGAAAATGACCTGAATTATGGAAAGGTATATGCCAATCCAGGCAGGGGAGGCATTTAGAACAGACAAGACCAGAAAAGACCCTCCCCTCATCATATCATTACTAAGCCATTAAATATACAGAAGAAAGTACATTGAAAGCTGCAAGAGAGAGACACTAAGTCACATATAAAGGTGGCAGGTTCATCAAAATGAAAGCATATTTCTCAACAGAAAATATAAAATATAAGAGGGCTTGGAATGATGTTTTTTAGGACATTTAAATCCATCAAAGCTGTCCATTACAACTGATGGAGAAAGAAAAACTTCCCATGTGAAAAACAGGCTCAAGGAATTTATGACCACCCTGACAGCTCCTACAGAAGACACCTGAAGGAATTCTCTGGACTGAAAAGAAAGACTCATCCATGAGGCCACAGGAAAATGAACCATGAATGAATAACAGGTAAGCAAGAGAGGAATGGGAAAACCCCAAACATTTAATATAAACATAATGACAGCAAATAATACATATCTCTCAATAAGAACACTGAACATGAATGGTCTCAATTCCCCACTCTAAAGATATCAAATTGATTGTATTAAAAGGTGGGATCTATCTACAAGCTATCGTCAGAACACCCACCTCATTCTAAAAGACAGACACTACTTTAGGATGAAAGGATGGGGGAAAAACACTTTCCAAGCAAATGGAATTAGGACACAGGCAGGGGTCACTGTTCTGACAAAAATCAACTAAACCAAAATGAGTCAAAGGAGTTACAGAGGTTACTTTGCACAGACTAAGGGCACAATTCATCCGCAGGGCATTAAAATTCTAAAACATATACACACCAAACGCAGGTGCATCCTATGAGGTGGTAACCATGTGCAGAGAGACAAATACTGCGTGTTCTCTCCAATATGTGTATCTTAGCTTTGAACCTTTATATATTGTGCTTTCTAAGAGAGAACTTCTAGAAAACTAGAATAAAGCCTATGAGAATAGAAAAAAGAGGCTTTAAGGGCGAAGGCTAGAGAAGGTCGCAGATCTCAAGGGATACGAAAGTTAGAGAATGCTGGGGATGGGAGACTGTTTAGAATGGGGGATGGTACAGGGATTTGGGGCAGAGGAGGGGGAGGGTTAGCTAAAACTAAGCACAATAAAAAAAAAAAACAAAATCCCATGACAAGTAAAACTACATGACTGCAGCTTGACATGACATTACATACATGAAACACTGAAGAAGAAGAGGGATGATGGGGAATTATTCCTATCAGATATTCAAATGCAACACACCGCCTTCATAGTAAAACAGCATGTATTAGCATATCAAAAGATAGATAGCAGATGAATGTAGCCGATTGAAAATTCCGACATAGATCTCCAGACATGAAACTGACATGCTACCTACTCTGCTAATGAAGCACCTTAGACTTCAATATCATAGATATTTACAGTATGAGAGAGCTGTTTTCCTCAATTCATGGAGATGGGACAAACAGTAAACCATCCAGAAAAGAAACCAAACTCAACTCTTGTAACTAGTTAAGTAGGACGTAGGGAAATGATTTAAGTGTGACAAATGAAAATCATAAAAGAAATTACAAGAGGATACGCTCATCATTCTCAACCACTGAAGACTTCCTAACTATGGCACAAGGTGCAGAAACCAGCCACAACCACGGTTCTTATAAGCGTCCACAACTTAAATGCTTTCAGCAGATAGATAAAATGAAAACAGGGACTTGTTCAATAAACTGTACAGTCCTCACCCAGTGAAATGCTGTATGAAGGTCAAGAATAAGGAAATGCTTTATGGGATGATGGGAAATTACCCTCACGAAATCTTGCTGGTTAGTGGTGCACATGGTGTATGACATCCATGCACATAGAGGACGGAGAATGTAGACACATATTCACATAGGCAGAAACTAAACATTCTGTTTGTGTCTGGGTGCTTAAGGGGCTAGAAGGGAGCCTTTCTACTGTAAACCTTTTTTGGTATCTGTTTCACAGAACTGAAGGGCTAAAATGCAAAGGTGCAGTACTGGAAGGAGAGCTCCAGGATGACGCAGTGAAAGCTGTGGAAGAATGAGAAAGTGGCACAGAATAATTTTAAAGAGAAAACAAGTATACATATGGACTCCACGGCAGGGGCCGTCATACCCTCAGGGGCTCCAGGCCATTTACTATTTGATAGACAAGCACTTAGTATCAGTCTGGGTGCAGATGGCACAGATGCTTAAATGATCCAGGTCTCAAAGAACAGGAAAAGGGCAGGAGTGAAACTTTGACTCCATGCTCAGAGCAGATAATAATGATGGAGTCAAGGCCTCCTTTACAGAGGAAGAGCATACGCTGACCAGAATGGCCACATGGTGTTGACAGTAGCCTTGCCAGACCTTCAAATTTTCCAGAGACCAGAAATCTAGATTTGTACTTGAAATCTCCTGATTTTCAAATCCTAACTCACTTTTAAAATAAAATCATTACATTGGCCAAAGCAAACATATCCTGCTGTTTAAGGCTGGTCTGGTGGATGGCCAGCTCAAATCTCCACAGAAATGAGATCGAGTTTTAAAATAAATACAACAGAACTTGTAAAGAAAGCCCTGTCATCTTCAAAAGCTGTGCACATTTTCCATTTCTTCTAGAATTTCTGGGACTCACTCAGAACCAGTCGGTCTTTAAAGCCAGTTTTTGTCTTACTACATCAGAAATCCTGTATCATTTTGGACTTAAATCTTGTTTGGACCATGGTTTGATTCTTCCTTACATTTGGGTTTTTCTAAAAATCAAATTTACCTCAAAAGGCTGAGGATGTGTTTAATAATATACAGTTGGTCTTGTGGGCAGGTTCAGAAGAGGGGCTGTAAGTATTTAGAAATGAGGCAGTATTACTACAATCAATAGATGTTCTTCCAAGGTAACTGCTGAAGAGGATTGTCCTTCAGTTTGTAAGAGCGACACCTTGTAGGCTCAGCACTTTGGGTTTAGCTACTGCTCTCAGGGTCCTCCCTCCTCTCTCCTGTCCCCCTGTTTCTTAGAAAGGCCTCAGTTCTTTGGACCCACTTGGATGCTCTAAGACCATTTAATTAAGAGACCATTGACATGTCTGTCCAAACAAAGGCTTTGTTCCAATGGCTTAGATTCTGTGGCCAGCTGATGACATGATGGAGAATCACAGTGGAAAGGAACACAGAGGTCTTTTATGAGCATGTGACAGTTTGAAGTTTCCTTCTCAACAACATGTATGAATCAGAGGCCACAAGTCTGTATTTTAGAAATAGCTGTGGTCATTAGGAAGCACACATAGCACTTGCTATTGTTACACTCCCATAGAAAAAGTGTTTTTGGGGAGCGTGGAAAAGAGGTGTGGAGTTGTCCACCACGACAGACTTATCCAGGTCTACGTGGTCAATCCCAAGCATTTCTCACTCCTTGTTAAGGAAAGTCTGAACAGTTTTCATCTCATCACATCAGCCTCACACGTACAATGAAGCACAGTACCTTAGATCAAACGTGCCCTGACCATCCGTTTATCTGTCCAGCCAGCCAGCCAGCAAACCAGCCCTACCCCTCAGCATCAGATAGGCTGCTTTCTCCTGATTAAAATATTTCCTACTAGAGGAGGGAGAGGGAGGGACCGGGATGGTGAGAGGGAGCAGGCTCACTGTGGGTGCGCTTTGGGTGGGGGCACAGGCTGCAGCACGTGTGGAGCTCAGAGGGCAGTCACCTTGCACCTGCTTTGAGGCACGGTCTCTCATGGATCATCACTGCATTTTCCAGGTCAGCTGACCCGTGAGCCTCTCGGAGTTCTCCTGTCTCCACCTCCCATCTTCTGGCAGGTGTCCTGGCATTACAAATGTTTGTGCTACATGCCCACTTTCTGTGGAATCCGGGAATTAGAATGCTCATCCTCACAGAGCCATCTCTCCAGCCCAAGAAAGTTGAGATTCAGGAAGAGCATGAAGTTTACAAGCCTGAGGAGGCCTTTGCCCAAGGCTAAGAAGTCATAAATGCTAGAGAGGGAGGGGAGGGAAGGGGGTAGCTTCCTGCAAGTTGTGCAGGGAAGTCCAGTGCAGTTGTCCTGAGTAGCCATGTATGGCAGGGTGGACTTCTCGGGGATGTAGCTGCCAAGTCACCATGCCCCTGTAAGTAGCAGCTCACCCATGCTCTGGTAAGTAACCCAGAAAATGATTTTCCAAGATGGACTTGAATGAAATAATCTCTTTGGCCACCTGTCACCCTCGATCCGGGGTTAAAGGCGATAGACTCCCCGGGAAAAGTAATACTCTAGAATCCTTTCATAAAAATTGTTTCAAAATGTGTTATTTATTATTTATTTGTAAGGAGAGAGAAAGAGAGAGAGAGAGAAAAAAATTGGTACATCAGGGCCTCCTATCATTACAAACTCCAAATGCATATACCACTTTGTGTATCTGGCTTTATGTGGGTGCTGGGGAATTGAACCTGGGCCATCAGGCTTTGTTAGCAAGTGCCTTTAATCACAGAGCCATTTTTCCATCCCATGAGATATAACTTTAAAGAATCTATTATTTTACTATTTTTATTTATTTTCAAGAAGAGAGAGCTAGAGAGAATAGAGACAGAAAAAGAGATTACTGATCAACCACTATGCTACTCATTAGACAACTATTGTGCAACAAAGCTAAAGCATAGCATCTGTCTTTAAAGAACTTGCTGTCTTTGGAGAGAGAACAGGCACTAATCAAGTTAACCATGCAAGCCAACAGACAATTGAGCTATGTTAAGTGCTACAAGGAAAAGCCTTAAACGTGGGATTTCACAAGAGAAGCCTTCCTAGAAGAAATGGTGAACAGGATGCGATTCCCAGAAGGGTCAAGATTAGGATGAAATCAAAGGATCTGCATGAACTGCCTAGTTGAGGGAGGAAGACAGACAATTCAAGGCTAGGTTCTCTGGGGAGGGGGCATAGAAAGATGGTGGGGTTGAGAAAGAGGGTGATGAGAATGAGAAGAGATGAGGCCACAGAGGCAGGCAGTGGCCCGGCCAGACAACACCTTCCATGGCACAGGTATGATTTTGTGTTAATGTGAAGTTAGGATAGGTTGAAGGGCCTGGAAGATTAGAAAGAAAATGTCAGTCAGTGCGGGAGGTCAAAGGTTATGTGAGCTGGTCTGGTAGGTACACAGAAGTGCTGGAGAATGTCTCACCATAGAGTCTGAGGCAAGACGGAGAAGTGCCACATGCTGCTGAAAGGGCACACAATGCGGTCCAAAGAACAGTCAAGATCTACCAATATTCGGGGTCATAAATGAGCTTATTAAGTTCTTTCTTGCTGGGGGGAGATCTGAAGTCTGATGGATTGGAGGACTGAGTCTGTGGGAGGTGAGCACACAGACACTAATGTGCACTCTGAACACTGAAGACATGGTGGGAAGATGGTTGGGAGAAATGGTAATTGGGAGTTAACTTCATGGAATATATTTTAAAATTTAATATAATGGAATGGTGCTTAGCCATGAAGAAGAATGAAATTAGGTAGTTTTCAGGAAAATAGAAGGAACTGGGAAAGATCATGTTAAATGAAATATGTCACCCCCATCGAAAATATTGTATGTTTTGTCTAATATATGTAATTTAGGAGGAACAAGAGGGAATGAGAGTAAATGGGGCCTAGGGGTGTGGAAAGAGAAAGGGAAGGAATAACCGGAAGGTAAGCCTACTCCAAGAACATGTATGCATGGGTATGTCATCATGATACCCCTTACTTAGTCAATGAAGAAAACAGGTAAAAAAGAAATTTAGGTAAACGCACAAGGCTGAACTCTGGGACTCGAACATCTAGAGTCTTTACTCAGAGTCGGCAAATTTCCTTAACAAGGCTAGTCAGGCCTTGAGGACGGAGCTATCAATAAAATTTATAGTTTTCTTTCTCTTCTATTGTCTCCTCTCCCTCTCTCTCGCTATTTCTTCCCTTCAGCATGCAGTAGCGGTCCTGACAATATTAATGGAAGGAGCAGAGCCCAAGAAAGCTTTATTGGCATATGCAGGCCCTTGACACAGAGAGCACGTCACTGCCAGGAGTGGAGTTAGACGCAGACAGGGAGGAGCGTCCATGCCCTTGAAGTTTGGGGAGCTACAATCGGAGCTGTGGTTTGGCGCCCACACTCAGCCACACACTCACCCTCCAAGCCCAGAGCGGGGCCTGCAGCTTTCAGAGACGGGGCTGATACAGAGAATCCAAACAGCCATTGCACTCACTGGTCCACACAGAACTAGACATGGGTGCCTTCGAAAGAGCAGAGGGAGGAAGCAGCCCAGGCCGGAGGCTGGGCCCCTGGGAAAGCCCGAACAGGCCATGGCAGTGCCAGCACGCGCAGCGCAGGCAGGCGCACGGACAGGAAGGGGTGGACGGGGTCTGTGGCTCAGGCGCTCCCCTGGGCGGGCCTGCTTTCCAAACCAAAATAAACTTGGAAGAATGAGCAGAGGAAAGAGAAAGAAACAAACAGGCTTCCCTGTGCTGCCAACCAAGTCCAAGGTCTCCGAGGAAGGCCTTCCTAGAGCCTGAGGGTGCGAGGCAGGCAGTCGTAATGCCTATCCCTCTTCCAAGGCCCGCAGACAGCACCACACAGGCTGGACCCAGGCAGACAGGTGGGATCGGCACTCTTCAGCAGGAGGTAATCGAGGCACACAGACGCAAAACGATCAGAAGGAGGTCACCCTGGGCCCAGCCCTTCACCTCGCATTAGCTCATGGCTTTTTCTAGAATTCAGAGTTGGAAGGAACCCCAGGGCTACTTATTTTTAGATGTGGAAATGGAAAATGAAATGGCTTGCCCAAGGTCACAGAGCCACTGGTAGGGAAGCTAATGTGGTTTCTGGATCCTTTATGCTAAACCAGTGTCCAGTCTCTCCTCCATGAATCTAAACGACCGTTTGATAGCATGTTTCCTGGCACTTCGTGGTCTAAGGACTCATCCTGCCCAGGACACTGGCTGAGACGCAGGATTCCTTGGGTCCTTGAAGCCACCACAAACACAGGACTAGTAAGTGCCAGCACGTTGGCACAGTGACAAGCTGCACATATCAAGAGTGCTTCCCTGAGCTGGGGCCAGGTGAACCAGGAGGGGCCAGTGGTCAGCAGCAGAAGGGAGTGTTCTCAGCAGCACCCCTCCCCAACCCCCCATTGGTTTTGAAGGGCCAGAGAGTCCAGCTTTGAAAAGTAGAATTAACAGCTGGTCAAAACAAAGCTCTTCAGAGTGGGAACTGGCTTTTCTTCTCAGTCCTTCCCCCTTTTCTTAAGGAAATAAAAAATAGCTTAACTCTGAAAAGTTGTTTTCATATCAGAGTCTGGAAGTTTTCCTGGCTTGGGACTGGAAATTCGTAGCACTGAAAGGGACCTGTTCATCAGTTTACAGATAGGTGCAAATGACTCAGTTTATTTTCATTAGTCTTTGATTTTCAGATGGAAATAAGTTACTTAAATGAGTGGGTTTAAAAAATGTTTAAAATAGCTTTATGGAGCTAAAACTCCCCTATCATACAACCTACCCATATACAAATGTACTGTTCAAAGGGTCATGGTATCTTCGTAGCATTGTGGGTTCTTGACCACAGTCGGGTTCAGAACATCATCCTAATCTCAGAGAGAAAATCGATACTGTTCTGTATTTACTCCCCAGTCCTCTAGTCCCAAGCAACTGTTAAACCTACTTTTATTTTATGTAAATGGAATCATATGATATGGCCTTTTGTGTCTGATCAGATTTTTAAAAATAATTTTGCCCAAATAGGAAAATACTGTTAATAGAAGAAGAAATTCTGAAGTATTTTCTCTTTCTTTTTCTTTCTGGAACATTCTGTGAGTGCATACTTTGTCTCCTGCTGACGAGCTTGCCATCTGACTAGCCAGGCTAGTGTGGCCCTCAGAACTCATGAAGTGTTTAATGGTGGCTCTGTCACCAGAGAGTGGGCTGGGTTCAGGATCCACACGAGGCAAGCAGGTCTTCAGGAAAGAGGACAATGTCCTTGCTGGAAAGCAATGCTTCCCCAGGAAGCTCACATTGCTAAGGTGTTGGTTATTTCATTCATTTACCCCTCCTCTGGCTTTCCCTCTTAGCACGTTACCTCCAGCTGGATGTGGCTGGAGTCTAGACAACCATCAACCTGACCGACCCGGAGTGGACACATGAGTGTGGACCTCTCATTCCCTAGCTCTTGCTTGGCTAGTTCATCTTCCATTGCTCAGGCTCTCTCTCCCCTCACATCTCCACAGTTTCTGTCAGTGAATACCTTCCTAGTTTAGGAAGGAAACAGGAGTAAACCAGAGTGAACCCCAAACTCCCTCCAACCAGGATCTGCACTAGATATTCAATCACTGTGGACATGGCTGCTTTGTCCTCTTTGTGCTCCCAAACCTTAAGTCATTACTTTAAGAGCAGATGGCAGGGTGGGAAGAGCAGTTTCTGGATGAGGACTTGTGGGAAGGGCCTGGAAACCTGCATTGTTCAGAGTCCTCAGTGCTCCCACGGCTGCTGGCCTGGCGGGCAACACTGCTCCCAGGCCTGTCTGTGCATTAGATGCTGATCCTGAATCCTTCCTCCTCATGGCTCACCTCTGGCCCCTTCTTCATTGGTCAAGCAGTACGTCTTGGTTCTTACGAATATCTCTCTGGACCCCACTCTGCTCTTCAGCTTCACCCCACTTCTCTGCCTCCTTTTCCAGGATGAGGCTTGTCCTTCCACTCAGTCTCTCTCCCACCTCCTTCTCTCCTGGCCTCTCTAGCTGGCTTTGGGCTTTGCTACAGGCACAGAATTGACCAGTACAGGCCACACACAGGGCTCACAGGTCAAAGCCCCACGGCCAGTTCTCGGAGCTCAGTCTGCCAGCAGCATTGGCCACCGGGTCAGAGCCTCAGCACTGGCCTCGCCAGCCTCCAGCCCCACGTGCTTCTGGGTTCCCTCCTGGCGCTGGGTGCTCCTGTCCAGCCTCTGTGCTCTGTCCACCCAGCTGCTGGCGTGTGGCAAGGCTCCCTCCTTGCACACCTTATCCTTCTGTTTTCTACCTGCGCTTACTCTGAGTGATTCTGTTTTGTCCCATGGCTTTCAGGACCCCTCCCCCATGCAGTTATTTCCTAAAGAGTTGTCTCTTTCATGGACACAGCCAACCTGACACGTCCATCCAAAATGAAGTTAGAGACTTTTTCCAAAGTTCCAGACAAATTTCTTTTGCCCTCTATCTTCTGCCATCACAATAAGTGACAATTTTAAAGAATTCAGAATAAAAACATTCAGTCTCCTTTCAACATGATTGTCATGATCCCCTTGATCCCTCAACGTTTCTACTCAGCATAGCAGTCGGGGTGACCCTTTGCAAACACAGTTGTGCCCCATGTCTACAGTACTCACAGATGCCATCCCCTCCCCTCCCTCTCCCCCACGCCCTGCCTTGGTGTCACATCCCCCCTGGGATGAAACCAAAGGCCCCGCTGATCGTATCTCCAGCTACTTCCCTCACTCACTCCTCTCCAATCCCATGGACCCTCTTGCTTCTGCCTCAGGACATGCTCTCTTCACATGTTCTCAAAGCTCTCACCTTCTTCAAATATTTACTCAAGTGACCTTTGGAGTAAGATATCTATCTTTGAGGGTGCACATGATGTTTGTGTTTATGTGTGAGAGTGCTTGTACGTCATGTGCCACAACACACATGTAGAGGTCAGAGGACAACTGCTCTGTCCACCTTGCTTGAGGCAGGGCCTCACTCTTCACTTCTGACTAGCTGGCCCGTGAGCTTCTGCATGGTCCTCCTAGCCGTGTCTCTAGTCTGCCATAGGCATGCTGGGATTCGACACTGGCGCTCCAGAATCTAGCTTTATGTGGCTTCTGGGGATCTGGACTCAGGTACTCATGCTGGCATGGCACGTTCTTTACCCACTGGGCATCTCTCGGCTCCCTGAAGTCAGGTTTTACCTAAACACCTGCTTAAAATTGCACCTTGTTCATAGTCACCTTCCTTTCTCTTCCGAGAGCTCGTCACCTTTTAATACAGGACTCAGTTACTTCTATCGTCTGCTGCCTGTTTTCCCTCCTTCCCAAGGCGGTAGGCATTGGGAAGATGATGCTAATTTTGCCTCCAACACTTACATCCGAGCTGGGTGCACACGGTCTCAGCACAGGGACCTGTTCCTGTAGCCGGTGGAGAGTGCTGGCTGACACTGGTCTCTCCCAGCAGGCCCAGGCCAACTCTGCTAGAGTATCTGGCCAGAAATGGAAGACACTGGGTGATGAAGCAGAGACAAAAGTTTCCCTGTTTCCTTTTAACCCCACAGGAGGGATTCTGGCTTCTCCATGGCAGTCAGTTACTTGTGGACGCATTGGGAAACGTTGCTGTGCTGGCATTCTGCCAAGCCCAGCCTGCCCACTGGACTGCTCCACGTCACCCTACAGTTTCCATATCTGAGAGCCTTCACTGGACACTCTGATCCTTACAGAACTGCTAAACATGCTTCTCTCAAGGGAGGACACAGGTGCACAGAGAGGGAAGTTAGCTTGCAGCTAATATGAGATTGGAAGAGAATTTATCAGAGCCTACAGCCCATACTCAAAGCTATTATGATGTCACTGATGTGCATAGCACACCGAACAGATCTGATTTCCTAGCATGCCTGCTTTGGCATCTTGCCCCCTTGTTATTTTCTAAGACGACGCTGTCAACGACTTCATGACATGCTGGAGGGGAATCTTTGTGGGGAGCTCAAGCTGTAATAGCAACAGGAGCCATTAATGTGGTCCTTTGGACATGTTTTGTGAAGAAAATAAAAACAAATGGGATAGAGGATAATCTGAGGGCTCAGCAAATGGACACATGGCTAATAAATGGGGAGAGGTTGGTGATGATGAGGCTGTGGGAAGAATATTACATTTGAAGGGACAAGTTGGGTATGGCCTTGAGTGACAGAAAGAAGGCCAGCATGGTTGGTATGTAGAGAAAGAAGGTCAGGAAAGAGGGGAAGAGGGAATATTAGCTCATACCCATAACACAGCTGGGGTCATAATCCCAGGGCTCTCTGACCCCTGAGTTTGTGACTCAAATTACTATGTTATCCTAACTCTCCATACAGCCACTGACCAAGACAATAAAACAGAAACATTTTAGAAATAATGAAAACGGCTTATGGAATGTGTCGATGGCATTTATAGACCATTCACCAGAAATTAGTTGATTTTTAGACCTTGACTTTATGAGGAACAAGCTCTAAAGGACATTTATCTAAATTTACTCAAAATGTTAGGCTTCAAGATTTCTAGTACAGGATTTCTCTTCCTACTTGTATATATAATAATCAAGGTTTTTAATAGTGGGCATTAATTTATGGAGACTATGTCAAAACTTAGAAAACCCAGGGAAAGAAAAATGCATAGAAATATATTCTTGGACCAGTAGTAGGGAATTGCTTGAAAATATTAGCATTCTTCTAAGATTTTAAAATCATACTCAAAAATATTTATTGCTTAAATGCTTCTAATGCACTTTTATAGGAAAAGGAAACAAAACAACTATGTATGAAATGTGGATCCGCTTTTAAATACAATACATAGACAAACAAAACTCCAACCCAAAATAGCAAAATAATATGCAAACATTTCTATTTTCTTTGTAATGCTTTTTTTGGTGTTAAAATTTCTTCAAGAAACACATTTATCTTATAGACAAAATAAATACTGAAATTAAATATTTAGCATGGGGCTGGAGAGATGACTTAGCAGTTAAAGCATTTGCCTGCAAAGCAGAAGGACCAGAGTTTGATTCCTTAGTACTGAAGTAAAGCCAAGGTGGTCCATATGTCTGGAGTTTGTTTGCAGTGGCTTCAGGCCCTGGGGTGCCCATCCTCCCTTCCTCCCTCCCTCCCTCCATCTCTCTCTCTCTCTGTCTGCCTCTTTCTTTCTCAAATAAATAAATAAATTTAAAAAGGGAGAGAGTCCTGGAAACTTGCTGGCTATAAAGGTTCTTATTAAAAATATATATTTAGCCTGAAAGTTTTAATCTTCATTTAAAATTTTCTGTTTGGTCTATCTTGAATAGAGAAATTGATTGGTTTTTTATAATAGAGAGAAAAGATCATTGTTTAAAGTTAGATCATGTATTCTTGGCCCTTAATATTTAATTAACAAAAATACATTAGCATAAACAAAATATTGTCAGTACCATAAAACAGGGAAAACATTTCTGCCTGCACTCCCAGTGCTGGGGAGGTGGAGACAGTAAGATCCCCGGGACTCACTGAAGTCAGTCTAGTCTACTTGGTGAGCACCAAGCCAGTGAGAGAACCTACTTCAGAAGAAGTACACAGCATGTTTGAGGATGATGGCTGAGGCTGTTCTCTCTCTCCTCCACACGTTTGGGCACATGTGCACCTGCACCTGCACATGTGTCCACACACATATGAACATGCATACACACATAGAATGCAGAAAAACAATATTCTCTCCTTATCTGAAAAGGTCAGCAGCACATGAATGACACAGTGTGGCCTGGGCCCCTCCAACACTGAGAGGGCTTAAGGGATCTCTCATACTTCTGTCATCTAGGGAATGGAGTGACTTAAGCAAGATGAAGAGGCAGCCTCCGGAAAAACACCAGAGAAGACATGAAACCCAGAAAAGGCCAAGCTCGGACCCAAACCTGGGAAGGAGCTGCAGGGTATACTGCAGTGGAGGACAGGGTACAGGCAGGGATCTGGGATTAGAACTTAAGCAGCACCCAGAAAATTCCAGTGCACCTCAGAACTTAAGGACTTCTTGTCTATGAAATTAAAGAATTAAAATTCTAGACCACCAGAGGATAAGGTATAGTGGGAGACTTTATTTAAAAGAGAATGGGAAGCTACAGAGATCTCTAGCCACCAGTGTGGAGAGAACACGTGGGAGAGAGTTTAACAAAATCTATGCTGTTCAGCCAAACAAGCAAAAGAAGGGAAGATCATGAGGAAAAGGTCATGTGGGAAAAATCTGGAGCCTTCCCTCACCCCAGCCATTAGGTTAGGGTGGCGGGGGAGGCCTTACCTCCTTAAGTCCTGTAAGTCCTTCTCCTAAAACATCATGTGCAGGAATAAGAGGCTGGACTTTGATTCAGTGACTTTTTAAGACCTCCACCAGGTAAGCCAGAGAGAGTGCTAAAACCAATCAGTTTTAGCACCTAGGTTTGAGCTCTAGCTAGAAACACCTCCCACTCAAGGGGAGGGGGTCTATGGAACTTGCCTGAAGGAGTTTGGGATGTCAGATTCGGGATGTGGGGAGGGAGCCAAGTTCAGGTCCCTAGCAGAGACAACCTGCTGGACATGCACTTCCCACTTGCATCTTTTGCCTTAGAAAGAAGCTGTATGCTGATGCGCAGCCCACAGAAGGTGCAAGGGAGATGAGGATTTGGAGGTCATTGGGTGGAGGGCAATAACACTCACTTATATTCTGTGGTGGTTTGAATCAGATATCCCCATACACTCATGTTTTCTGATTGTTTGGTCCCAAATGTTGGCCATTTGGGAACCTTGCTTGAGGAGGTATGTTGTTGAGGGCAGGTTTAGGGGTGTTATAGCCATCACTCCCTTGCTAGAATGCATCTCACTCTCCAGCTGCTGCTGTCCCCTGCTGTGGAGAGATGTCCAGACTCTGCTCATGCCATGTTTTTCCCTGTCATCTTGGAGCTTCCCCTAGAGACTGTAAGCCAAAATAAAAACATTCCTCTCATCAGCTGGTTTTAGTCAGGTGCTTTATCCTAACAAGGAGAAGATGTGCAACATGTTCCTTTTGAAGAGAAACTGGTCTGGAGAGACTTCCCTGTTCACATAAAGATTAAACATTCTGTCATGGACCTATGGAAGCAGGGAGATGGAGAGAAAGATGCATAGAGAGAGGAGAAGGGAAGGCATGAAAAACAAAGATGGGAGAAAGTCTATGATCAAGACAGAAGCCAAGAAAAATAAGAATGCTACCTCTGAGCACGTTATATAATAAAATAGGAGACTTGATAAGATTATAAAATAGTAAGATGACAAGGAAGAGGGCAGAAGTGAGGGGATAAATTGAGAAATGGAGAGATACATAAAACTAATGAGAAGAAAACTTCATAGAGCAGTCCCTGGAGAGGCAAATGACAGAGGTGAAGCAGGCAGATCCATGGAAACAGGTGGAGGACAGTAGCAACAAACTCCAAGAAAACTGGGCTTTCCAGAAATGAAAAATAGAGCAGAAAAGTGGGGAAAGGCATCGCATTGCAAACTTCTCCTCAAATTAAAGAACTGAATCTGCAGATCAAAAAGATATTGACATATCAGGGAGGATCCATAGGAAACTCAGCAGACAATGAATGATGAACAAGGGACCTATAACCACAGTCATTCAATCAACACAGGATAGGCCATTGAGACAGGAACCAAGGATTTTCGACACAAGGACCTCTAAGCTCGCAACATTAAAGCAGCCTTATTACTCACCCACCACGACTCAGGGAACTGAGCGGAAGAGG
>PVHP010033307.1:0-19775 GCA_004024765.1 Zapus hudsonius | reverse complement strand
TATCAAACATGAATTCCTCCTATGAACTGGGCCTCAAATCCAATTATAAGGTGGTTGATTATGTTACCCCAGTGATGATCATAGTACTGTTGTACAAGGGGCATATCTTTCCTAGTAGGTCATTGTCATAGTCAGTCACATGTCACTGGGATGAATCTCCAAACCAGACACAATTTTGGGGAGGAAAGTATTTATTGAAACTATCAGATCCAGGGGACGTTAAGGAAAGGCTGGCCCCCCTTTCACAGATCCAAGCAGAGACAGAGAGAGGCCCAGCACCTCCAAAGCCAGACAGCAACTGTAACATTTTAAATTACAAAATGCAGAACTGCTAGACCTGGGGTTCTGGCTTTTCTTTTGCATATCTATCCCTAGTATTTTGCATCCAAATTAGAAAGGGCCAGTCCCCAGGAGGCTAGGCCAAAGTGACACTTCCTCCAGCCAGAAGCCTGGAGACAATTAATTTAATAAACACAATTATAATAAATTCTATTGGGGGACATTATTCAAACTACCACAGTCAATGTACAATGCAGGATTCCCTGTTGGGCGATATCATGAGTGACTTTTCTAGACCAGCAGCCTGCATAGCACCTTCTGGCACTAGGAAAACTAGCCAGCAGGAAGGAAGCTTTCACTTATGTTCCAGCTAGATTTCTATATGTTCTGAAACCAAAGGGTGTGGGGTCTTCAGAAATATGGAAGAAGTGGGGATTTTTATATGGAAGGTCCTAAAATGTCATTACTGCCTGACTGTCTAGAAGTCTGAAAATTTCTTGCTGTTAAGGACACTAATTGGCACTGGCAGGCTGACTCCTACATAGATAGCTACCCACTACTAATATTAGCTGTTCCAACTCTGAGTCAGTGCTGTCAATAATAAGCAGATGTAGTGATCTTGGCATTGACTTTCTGTGATGATGGGAAATTGTCTCCTAAATAGATAACCAGCTGTTTTAGATTATTCTGTGAATTACAGTAATTTTGATGATTAGGATAAATACTCTGATTTCCTTTTTCTTGGCAAAACCTTTTAATGGCTGATACCCTGTGCCCTTGGAGGAACATGTTTTGTTCCATCTGTAGAAAACCCAGAGGGTGATTAATTAAGCCCAATTAATATAGTCATTTCTACCATGGAGACTTGGTCAGCTTGTTGAAAGGACAGGGCTCTTATTCCTCCTGTTTCTCCATCAAATCTGAGAGTCAGGTGTGGTAGAGGATGTGTTATCTCCTGGGTTCTGGTGTCCTACTTGAGGCCAGATCTCTCTCGGGAAGTTTCTCTATGCAGTCAGTTCCATCTATCTGTGGAGGGAGCCTGGTGACTTCAAGCTCAATTCCAAAGAGCTCAATTAATATTTTGGGTCTTATATTTTAATCTCACTATTTAGGCTTGACAGACATCTATCTCAAAGAGCAGGGTTCATCTTGTAACAGTTCTTTATTCCTCTGTTCCTTGCTTGGTGACCTTTGAGAAGCTGTTAAACTTTGTAAAAACTACTTGTCCATGTTTGAAAGAGCCACTGATGCTCCATGTACATCATATTCTGAGGCATGCAAGTTTTGTAAACATTTATGTACTTAATATTTGCTGTTGGGGAGAGAGCCCAGAACTTTGCGCTAATCACTGAATCCTCAGCCCAGCTTTGTGAACTTGAAGACACTGACCTTGCTGCCCAGGGCCAGTGTGTGAAGCAACTGCACCTTCATTGTAGGTTTATGTCCCGTCCTTGGTGAGAGATAGAAAATGTGTACAACTATGGCATTGATTAAAATATGTAAATGTGGATGATTTGTATGACATAGAAACTACAGTTATGAGTTTTTAAATTCAGATTTCTCAAGATGAATTGAAGCCAGTGAGTATATGCACATGATAGCTACATCCCATTTGAAATTCAGTCACTAAAAACCTAATTTGTTAAAGTTTATTATCACATTGCTAATTTAATGCTACTTGGAAGGGCAAAGGCAGAACTAAATTTATTTCCTTTGAGGGGAAAACTTCTTTAGGATTTAAGGTGGATCCATTTGTTATTACAATGACTGACCACCCCCACATAAGAAGGGCATAAGAATTCAAATAATTTTGCCCCAGGGTATTTGATTTATAGTTTCATTTTTTTTCTTACTTGTGGAAGTTATACCTTCGTGTATTCACACTGACATTTGGTAGCAATTTCAGCGCTGTCCTGCTTGGTATTTATAGCACACAGAGCATCCAAGGAGCCACACTGTTGCTAGACATATTTGTACATCTGATTTTGAGTTGTAGCACACACTTGCCAGAAAAAAAAAGAGCCATCTTTTGGGGAGATGAGCACAGAGAGTTCTGTAAGGAACACTTTTCAGATATTGAAATCCATGGCATTGTATGTAAAAGTGCCAGACTGAAGGTTACTGTGATGTTTAATCTCTGTTTATCAACTTGACAGGATTTGAAATCATCATGGAAACAAATTTCTCAGCATGTCTGTTAAGGATTTTCTATAGTAGATTAATTGAGATTGGAAGACACACCCTAAGTGGGTGGCATCATTGTATGGACTGGGGTTTCTGGGCTGGATAAAAAAGATAGTGCTAACTGAGAACCATCATCTCTCTACTTCCTCCTTTCTGATGTGATGATGCAAGTCAACTTCTTTCTTCTTCCATGTTTACCCCGCTATGATGGGCTCTACTCTCTGGAAATGGAAGCTGAAATAAACCATTCCTCCCTTGAACTTATTTTTGTGAGGTACTCTGTCCCAACGGTGAAAGGTTGACTAATACAGAAAATTTATACTGAGAGTTGGGTTGATGTTGTGATAAACCTGACTCTGTGGTTCCTAGGCTTTTCAAACTCAGATCATCAAGTGATGGCTCATGGCTTTCTCCCTTACTCCACTTACGCATACAGCTTCCTTGGAGTATGCCCTGGAGTATTCCCCAAGCTCTACACTTCCCTGCCAGGTATCTACAGCAATCAGTCTAAATGGATCTTGTGTTGCCTGGAAGGCGTGATTCTTGAATCTGGGGTTTAGACAAGGCTGACTGTCGCCAGAGATAAAGCCCAACAACTACGAATGCCTCCTATGGATTGAAAGGTGTATTGTTTGTCACCAAGACGAGGACCCACTTTTGAACATACATACACAAGATCAGGTTGATCTAAGCAGTTGTTTGGTGAGGGATTTGTAAGAAACTAACAATTCACTAATTCACTGAGCAGAAAAACAACTTGTATAAAAGGTTTGAGTCTTGATTTTCTTACCATGCTGTGGAGAGGCATTTTAAAAAGGCCAATGTTTCCCCCCATCTGAGCTGGAAATTGACATTTGAATATACTCTTCATGTGCTGCCAGCAAATGTAGCCAACAGCTGATGCTGGGGTGTGTGAGGTGCCGCTCTGTGTCTTCACAGGCCCTTTCCCTGGAGCTTTCAGGTTCCCTGGCCAATGTACAGTTTCTTTGTTTCCTGATTCAATCAGTCGTCCACTAAGGTGCCAAAAATATCTTAATAAACCAAAGGTCAAACCTTGATTTTAAAACGTTTACCATCTCAGGTTTCCGGAAAGAATAGATTCCTTAGAATCTGCTGTCACAGAGACAGCCTGAAGCTATTTCGCCCACATTGCCTTGTTCTGGTCACAAAGCCTGCAGTCTCCAGTGCTCTCAGAAAATGCCATGTCTTGAGCCTACTTGCATTTGCTTTTGTGACATTCCTTCACCAGGCAAAATCCATCGACCTTTGTCACCTGGTTGGAATGCCATCCCTTTGTGAGACATTCTCTATCACTTCATAAAGTTACATAATGTTTTATGTCTTCCAAGAGACTAACAGCCCCCCAGGACACATATTAGTGCTTAGTCCACTGCTTAGCATTTAGTGGACATTTAATCAGTTTCACTCAATTAATGGAGGTTTGATGATGGGGTTTAGACTAAGTAAGATAAAATATGACCTGGCCATGGCTTCCCCACATGGCTTCTGTAGCTGAATAATTGTTCTATGCTTCTTCAAAATCTCTCATTCAATAAAATTTGTTCTATGTAGCTGAAATTTTACCAGATGCTAATTACTGTCAAAAACAGTATTATGGGCTGGAGAGATGGCATAGTGGTAAACACTTTGCCTACAAAGCAGAAGGACCCAAGTTTCATACCCCAGGTGGCACATGAAGAACCAGAGAAATGCCATCCTGGAATTAGAAATTATTTTGCAGCAAAGTTCTGCTTAGTTTGACCATACCTTAAACTGGCCTGGAATTTCTCTGAGTGTGCTCTACCCCTCCCACAAATCTCCCCACCCTGACTATGCTATCACTCTTCCCGAGCCATAAAAAGACCCAGGCTGTCCAGAGGACAAAATGCTAACAGGGCAAAAGGATTAATGGCTAAAGGTTGTAAAAGATTTAACTATAGGGAAGCCAAACTTTTCCCCCCTAAGATAAGACAGAGAGCCTAGTTTATACTAGGGGAGAATGCTGCCCTGAGAAACAGACAGGGCAAACACAGATGCAAAGATAATAAACATGCCTTAAAAGTTACTTATACTTTGAAGAGGTTATCTAGTTATTTTGACTCACATGGAATTTACAGTTAACTGCACTATTTCACCTCTGTAAGTCATGCCTAATTGCACTCCTGTTTGATAAATTCTTTATTGGAAATGTTCCAAAGTTTTGGAAATAAAAGCCCCACTTTTTCCTTTGTTAGCTGCTAGTCTCCTGAGCCCTGCATTTGGGCGAGGCAGCCGCTGGCCAGATTCTGTGTACACAAATACAGCTTGCTTCAATTTGGCCTAAATTTGAGTCTGTGGTCTTTTCTTTGTATTCGTGGGTTCAACACATGTATCTGGAGTTTTTTTTTCAGTGGCTGGAGGCCCTGGCACACCGATTCATTCTCTCTGCCTGCCCTTTTCTCTCTCAAATAAATAAATAAAATGTTTTTTTTTTTTTTGGAAAAAAATATTAGACAATTTAACAGAATTCTTAATTGGCTTTGTTTATGATCCTAGAATCTGACTGTCATAGTCAGACACACCGCTGGAAAGAATCTCCAAAGCACGCATGATTATGGGGGAGGAAAAGTATTTATTGAGGTAACCGACCCAGGGGAAGTTAAGGAAAAAAGGCTGGCCCCCTTTTCACAGATCCAAGCAGAGACAGAGACAGAAGCCCAGCACCAGCACCAAGCAAGCACACTGTAACACACTGTGATTCACAAAATGCAGAAGTCCTGGTCAGGGTTCCAGCTCTTCTTTTGCATATCTATCCTTACTATTTTACATCCAAATTAGAAAGGACCAGTCCCCAGGAGGCTAGGCCAAAGTGGCACTTCCTCCAGCCAGAAGCCTGGAGACAATAATTTTAATAAATCCTTAATTCTTTTGGGGGACATTATTCAAACTACCACACTGACATATCCTTATTTCATAAAATAGAAGGAATGCTGCATAGAGCTGAGGAGGGAGGGTTGGTCTTATATAAAGCAAAGAGTTGAAAAAAATGTATCAGTAAGACCCAAAAAGCAGATTCCAGCAGATTCACCACTTCAAACTTACTTTCCGAGTAAGGGAGAGAGAGAAAGAGAGAGAGAGAGAGAGAGAGAGAGAGAGAGAGAGAGAGAGAGAGAGAGAGAGAGAGAGAGAGAATGGATTGGTTAATAGCAGGTTATTTTGCATGTGTGTGAGGATATTAAGGGAGAGAGAATTTTGTTACCATGACAATTGAAACTGGCCTGCTTGGAAAATTTAGCTGTTGTCTCTTTTTAAATCCTGATTTCTGTGCGGATCAGATAAACAGCTTAGTTTCTGTTTGGTGATATGTAACTTTAGCACGAGTGACACTTTTAATTTTTAAACTAATCCAATGTGGCATGTGTAGGAGCTTAGTCCAACCCAATGGCTTCCTGTGGTTTTTATTTAACAACACCTGGCTTCTATGACTACTCTCATTTACCTGTGACATACTCCTTAATCATAGGTCAAGTTAATGCTCTTAAAAGGCATACAGGTGGTAGAGTTTGAAGGAACACACTAAAGGCCTCTGCCCTACATCTATCAAAGGTAGTTGTGCCTGCCACGGCATGTGTATGTAGATCAGAAAGACAAGTTGTATGTTGGCCTTCCCCTTCCACCCTGTTTGAGGCAGGGTGTCTTGTGTTGTACACCAATGAATTTGCCAGGCTTTTGGGAAAGTCTCCTGTCTCTACCTCCCTTCTCACTGCAGGGAACTAAAATTACTGATGCCTGCCCCAGCATCTGCCTTTATCTGTGTTCTTGATATGGGTTTGGCTCTATAATGATATAGAGACAGGCTGAACTCTCAAATCATGTTTAGCAAAGAATGGAAAAACAGGGACACAAAGAATTAGTAAATTAGAAAAGATTTATGAAGAGTTTAGAGTTAAGGGAGAAGAAATGCAAGAAAGCTCTCAAGTCAAGAAGAGAGTGAAAGACAGGGACAGCATCACTCTTGTGTGAAGGCTTAACTCAGATTTGTTGATGGGAATTAGGTGTTGTTCACCAATGAATTCACCAGAAACACATGCAGTCATCTCCTGCTATTAAGTTAGTAGGAATGTACCTTGTTAGAAGTAGGCTTAAGTAAGAACTTAGTTCTTTGAGCCCTACATAACCAAGAGAAGCAGACATCTATATTTAATTTCTAATAATAGGAAAGCCTGTAAGCCCAAATCTTTGTTTAAATTATAATTTTTTTGTTATACTCTATGATGATCTTTTCAATTATCTTGGGTGGGTCTCTGAGGATGTTTATGGGAAGGCAGCCTCTCAGTAGGGAGCAGAATGTGAGGAAGCTCAGGAGACCTAGAAGTAAACATCCCTTCTTGTGTGGGAAGTGCAGGAAGGAAATTCCAGAGACTCAGGAAGCCATTAAGCCTAGGATAGGGTCGCAAGACCTCATCCAAAGGCTATAAAAGGGGAAGGAATTCTCTACCTGTGCCCTCCTGCCTGTTTGCTATTGTGTGTGTGGTGTTGTTGATGGGTTTCTTTCTCTGCTTGGACCTGTGAAAGGGGAACAGCCTCTTTTGCTGTTCTGGAACTTCCCATGGATCTGTAGCTTCAATAAATCCTTTCCCCCCATAAACTGCCTGGTTTGGAGTTTCATCTCAGTGGCATGTGGTTGACTGTAACATACTCTCTTGCTGGGTGTTTAAGACCAAAATTTAATCGTATATGAATTTTTGAAGGTCAGTTGATGTTCTTTTGGAATGACACTTAGGGAACTGGGAGGAGCTCTGTTACTTTCTCAGTTTTTGTGCCATCTGCTGGGAGGATTGAGGGCTGTGCTGACCATGTCGCTTTCTTTGGAGGTAATGAGGACCTATGCACCTCTCCTTTTGCAGATTATACACTGGTTGTTGTCTAACTTCTGAGCCTCTATATCCTCCCTGACCAAGAAGACAGGTGACTATCAAAATTGTAGGGACCTGTTGTAGTTACTTTCATGATGCTGGGACAAAGTACCTGACTTAAAGGAACTGATGAGAGGACTCTTTATTTTGGCTTGCAGTCTCAAGAGGAAGCTTCATGATTGCAGGGAACAGCATGGCATGAGCAGAGGGTGGACATGATGTGGAAAACAGCAGCAGGAGACTAAGCCAAAATCTAGCAAGGGGTAGCTGACTATAGTACCCCGAAATCTGTCACCAGCTACATACCTGCTCCTGCAAGTTTTGACCTCCCAAACTGCATTCAGCTTGAGACTAAGCTTCCAAAACTCATGAATTGATGGTGTACATCTAATTCAAACCACCACAGACATATTAGATATGTCCCATCATCTCCTGGGGCTGTTTGACCTGGGAGCAGTGACCAAAATATTGGTTGCCTTTTAGTTCAGTGTCCCCTATAGGCTTTGGCTTGTATATATGGTATTGAGCACAAGAAAAATGTAGATATAGAACAGATCCAATCACTCTTTTTTCTTTAGCAAAATGAGTCTAGTTAAAGAATGGCATAGAAGCTTATTCAGTCTATTGAACATTTAACCTTAGTTTTCTGGTGACACTCTAAGTATGTCTAAAATAGAGAAAACTTGTAATCTTATTTTTATATATCTGTTAATTGTAATTAATTTTTGTCAATCTGTATACCATTGTAGGTGGGCATATCAATTACTCAAGGAATTTTGAGATCAGAGACAAGTTAATCTTTGGATTTTTTTCTTAGGTGAAGACTATTGTTCAGTGTGAGGCTATGTCCTAGAGCAAGAGATATCATGTCTTGAGAATTAGCTTATTTACTTCTAAGGGGTAGAAGCTTGTGATATTAGAAGTCATACTAATTTAAATCTTGACAGGGACTGGTTATATATATCTTAATAAAAGTAAAGCAGAACTTAGACACTGATAAATAACTTGGCTTTAAGATTACTTTAAAATATCCGAGGCCTTTTGCCTTTCCAAATAAATTTGGAAATTATTTTTTCTATGTTACTTAAACATGAAATCAGAATCTATAAAAATTAATCTGATTTTCATGAGAGGTACTCTGATTAACTTAAAGCAAATTTATGTTTGGCCCATGGCTATCAGCATTATTTGTACACAGTAGGTCTCAGTGTTATTACTTGGGGCTGGCTCATTTTTACCCAGGCATTGCAGATGGCTCTCATCAGCATGGCTTTAAATTAAGGATGTACAAAGACACAGGGAGTCACCTTTGCTTCTCTAAGAACAAAAGTCATAATGAATAAAATTAGATTATTACTTTTAAAAGTATTTATTTATGAGAGAGAAAGCTACAGAGAGAAAGAGAAAGGTAGATTGATAGATGATAGATAATAGGTAGAATGCCAAGGAAGAGTTTTATGGACCAAGATTCTTGTCAGAGTTAGTCAAAAACCTAAATTCAAAAAGAACTGTAGAATCTAGTTTGACTTGTGATGGGAAGAAAGAGCTTTGTCCAGATTATTCTAAGAGGTAGCTTGTGTAAAAGGATAGCTATGATCCTCCTGTGTCCTCAGAACTTGAGCAGGCTTGAATTTATAAGAAATGGTCTGGTGCGAACAGAAGAATATGGCACAGAAAGAAATGAAAATTTCAGGCTAGAGACAACATCTTGGCTCACATGCAATTATATGAGGGATTACCACCACAGTGACTGGGCTGGCTGTTTTGCATTGGGAGAACGGGAAGAATGCTGACTCTTTTTGAAAGTAGGGAGCCTGAAGGAAGAATGCTAAAAGTGTTTTCCTGCTCTTAAGTCAGCTTTATTCCCCAACGTATTAACAAATTTGGTAGCCCGCCTGGTATTATTGGAAGTGTAACAAATATAGGAAGGAGGGTATCTTTGGATTTGCAACACAGTTTTTTTGGAAATGGTCTCTGGGTGATGTGAGGCAGGGTTGTTGGAGTTCCTTTGTGAAGGCCTGATGGAACCATGGAATGGATGATCTGTGGGTTGCACTGGATACCCAGGATTTATTTGAAGATACCAAGTCTGTGAGATGGCTAGTTCCCTCTTGCTAGTGTTTAGCTGCTGTTTTCTATCTGCTGTGGTAGAGGTGATGTCCAGCTTCTGCTAATGCCATGTTTTCCCTTGCCATCATGAAATTTCCCCTCTAGACAGTAAGCCAAAATAAATAATTTCCTCCCATCAGATGCTTTTGGTTGGGTGCATTGTCCCAGCGATGAGAAGGAAACTACAACAGAATACTTGCTAATTCTGGTTGTACTGTGTTCTTGGGCTTGTGCACTGGCACTGTGTGGCTGGTACACACATCAAAAGGTGGCAAACAATAACTCTCTAAATACCTGCCTTGCAGTCAGCTGGTACATCTCTGGCAACTATCAGAGACCAAGGGTGGAAAAGCCATAATCAGGATATCTAGGAGGGCCTGCTTTGAAATTTCCTTTGTCTTGTTTTAGGTCTGTGCCCCAGCACAGAATAGCTCTAGGGAGCACATCTGTACCGCTGGCTGGTAACACAACAAGGAGACAGGGTTGTACCTGTGGTTACCTTGGAAACTTCATTTTCATTTTAATCCCTCAAAATAGTCTTAACATTTTTAAATTTATGTATTTATAATGTTCAGTAACTCTTTAAATTATTTTTTAAAAATATTTTTATTCATTTATTTTTAAGCAAACAGAGATAGAGACAAGGGAGACAGAGAGAATGGGAGCACCAGAGCCTCTGGCCACTGTAAATGAACTTTTGATGCATGTGCCATTTTGTATATCTGGTTTTACATGGGTACTGGGGAATCGAACTTGAATCATTAGGCTTTGCAGGCAAGTACCTTAACCACTGATCAATGTCTCCAGCCCCTAAATTATTTTTGGTTTTCTATCTCTTACACCTATACATGTCTCTAAGATTTACAACATCTGTGCAACTTACCCCGGTTCTCTACACCTACTTCAACTTTCTATAACCTGTTTAAACCTTTTACTTCTTAATCATTTTATATGAGTACAAAATCAGAGAACCATCTCAAATTCTAGTCTTTACCAAACATCCCACTGATTATTTATAACCAACATAGAATTCAGTCCTCTCTATTCTTATAAATTCTTAGGTGATAAGGGTCCTCACAGAACAGAGGAGACAGCTACATGTTTCTGTTCATGTAAGTAACCTTGAAGCCTAGTAACTTAGGAGGGCCCGGGTGATATGGGGAAACTGAAGGAAATAAAACCAAGAAATATCTGTAACAGGTTGGTCAGCATCCTTCAGCCTACCTCCCACCTCCCTACCTTCTAACTTTATTCTGCCTAGAGGTAGAAGTAGCCAATCACGTATCAACAAATATGTGTTCAAAGTTATTATATGTTTTTCTTTGTTATGAAAGATAGGAAAAAGCTTGAATAAGAGCTTAGGGCTTTTTGGAGTTTATTCCACCTGAATCTTAGCCAGCTAATAAAAGCTGTTTTCTTGTGATATTGGTGCCTTGGTCTTAACTGTTCCATTTTATTTTCAGCCAACTTATCATTCAGTACTTAAAATTGTCTAACATTCTTATGTCACCAAAAATCTCCTTAAAAGAAATGTCTCTAATAATGGTCGTCTAAGGAGATGACAACCAGACAACCAGACTTAACTATAATGTTGAATATAAATATAATATGAGACCTTACTATCTGTTGGGTTTTAGAACATTATTATTTATTGAAAAAAATCTATTGCGTTTATCCAAAGCACATTTGTAGATTTCATGAAACCAAGTTAAACTATCATATATAAATGAACATTAATATCCAGAAGATTCTAGGAAAAAGTCTCAGAGCTCTCTGGCAAACATAGCATTAAATGAATCTTAATTTTTTAGTCTTTTTTAAAATTAATAATTAGTTTTTTGACATTTTCAGTTTCTCTGCAGGCCCTCCTCAATTGTATTATTGGTGTTCAGTGTGGGGCAATTAGGGTCTCTATTTCTGGGGGGAGCTGTGCCTCAGGGTGTTTCTATACACCTTGTGACTCTGCTCGTACCATCTTCCCAGCCCGTCTTCCACAGCAGTGCCTGAGCCATGGCAGGTGTGTTGTTGGTTGGTGTTGACTTCTCTGTAGCCTCTGTATTTCTGCTAGGATGTGCTTCAGTTCACCATAGTGCTTTTTGCTATCTATATTCCTGGTTGTGGGTGTGAGCCTGGCGTTGGGGGAAGACCTAGTGTCCCTGCTTCATCAGCAGTTTCTTAAGAGCCCATGGAATTGTGGTAGAGGTGGCATATCTCCTGGAGGGTACTCAGAACCCTCAGAAGAGGACCAGGGGCAGGGTTGGGACATAGAGACAGTCTCTGATCAGTAGTTCATGTTTTCATTTCTGTTTCACAGATTCTGAGTAGTTCAGACAATTCTGAATACTGTGCTCTTGGGAGAAGACTTGCACCAACACTTTTGTAATTTTTCTGAATTTCTAATGTTGTGCCATAATTTCCATCTCCTCTTCTTTAGTGTCTTTGCCTCATTTCTCATAATTATGCTCACGGTTTGGGACTAGTGACCTTTTTGAATCTTATTTATTCATGAAATTGTCTACTTGCATTTCTAACTTTCTAAACTCACTCACAAGATAAAGAGAAACCTTTCCCAGGTCCCGTCAGTCCTGCTGGAATCTCATCCATCACGATGCTTGCAACAACGCTTTTCACATTCATCTCTGTCTACTTTTCCCACCATATTAGCAAGCTTAAAGAAAGAATATTTCCCTACTAAAATATTTTATTTCCTCCGAAAACATCACAGGTATAATTCTGAAGTTATGTGTGATGGTGAGATTTCTAGGGAAGACAAACTTAAAAAAATACAAGTTCTTAGAAATATTCTCATAAAAATAATATAAAATGATGCTGCAACTTAAGTTCAATGGAGAGTTTATTACATACTAACTTTTAAGTCCTTTAAAGACGATCTCATCTAACCTTCCCACATTGTCTTTGATGTGGGGGCTACAATGTTTTCTGCATCATACACGGAAAGTACAGTGATGGACAGGTAAAGCTCTTACTGAGGTCAGCTCAGAAAATAGTATAAGTAGTGTCTTAATGCAGGTTCTGTGCCATCAAAACTGTGCTACGGCTCTTGATATTTTGCTACTTCTTCTCAACAGACACTACTAGTGGTGCGAATTATATGCAAAACAAGCAGCCATGGACAGCCACTTCCAGGTGCAAATCCTTGGCCATTGGAAGCATGAGGCCTTCTAACCACATTGAAAGTAAAATATTTGTAGGTATTTAGTGGCAGATTATATAGATATAGATATAGATACATAGATATATAGATATATATGTACTTTTTATCACTGAGCCATCTCCCCAGCCTTAAAACTAGAATTTTGGGGTACATTTGTTCTTCTACTTAAATGCATGTGTCTCCAAACTTCCACAGTTCAAAAATGAATGAACAAGAAAGGAATAAATATATAACTAACATTGAAAGACTTCTCTTCCTCCTGGGAAGTTGATGGAACCTTGGTTCTTGAAATAAAAATACTTCTTGCAACTTTTCTTTAACTACCTGATATGATAAGTTTTTTTTACCACTTTTTTCTATAATAGCCATTGTTAAGTAATTTACTTTTCTTGCCCTTGGTAATCATCACTTATCTATTCTCAAAATGCCTTACACTCTTTAATACTATCATTATTCCATTTTAGAAATAAGAATACTGAGTCACAGGCAGGTAACAACTTTCTTTCAGAGTGTGTAACCTAGGGGTTTACCAACTTCTTCCTGAAATAATACCACATAGATGGTAAATTGCTTTTAAAGGGTGGCTCTTCACAAGGTCAAAGAGAATGGATGGGAAGACATCAGTAATGTTTTTTTTTTTGGCAGTAAAGTATGAACTGAGAGTGCATCCAAGTCAGTAACTGGGGAGACCTAGCTGTAGCTAACTCGGTTTTACAACCCAGAGTTCAGGCAGTCAAGAAAATGAGCTCTTACAGAACTAAAGATAGGAGGTGGAGAGCTAAGTGATGGGTTTTCTTTTTGGATCCTTATCTTACCTTGAGGAACCTGAAAACTACCTCACTCTAACTTTGGAAGTTTGTAGGAGTTTTACTCACTGCAAAAGACCTGACAGAGGGAAATATGTACTAAAAAAAAAAAAGAGAGAGAGAGGTGTCAGCAGGGTGGATAACTGCCCTTGACATTCCAAGGTGGCAGCCCCCTCCTACCAGACCGGTCACCATGATGCTAGTGAGGCTAGATTTTAATGGAGATTATTTCCACCAAGTTTTTATGGAAATTGAATAAGAAACTGTTTAATGATTGTGTTCTTGTGAGTCTTGGGATCTTGTCCTGTCTGTATGCTGTTTTGTTTTGTCTTTGTGTCTGTACTGAGGACAGAAGAGCTAGACTGCCCTTCAGCTAGTCTGTAGATGCTAGCTCCTTCTGAAATTATATTCTCAGTTCCTGTAAACCCTGCTCTCTGAGTTTGTCTTTTGTCCTGGACTTTTTTCTTTTCCCCACCCCCTGGCTTCATCCCTGCTGGCCTGGGTCTGTGACTGCTCATTTAAGTCACCTCAGGGAAATTACCACCTGAGTCTAGATGAAAAGTGCATTTGATATAAGCTTATATGTAAAAGTATGTATGTATATGGCCTCCAGCTCTGAAGCTGCAGAATATATTCTTTTCCGTTTTTCAGAAAACTTTGTCAGGAAGTTTTTGTCTTTGTAATACCAACATTATGGGTGGGTCTGTCAGAAGCCCACTGTTTGGAGTTGTATGATTACTAATTCTAAAAAGGAATACTCAAAAGATATGGTATTAATAATGCAGTACATGGAAAATGAGAATTTGAAGGGTTTTATCCCATTTCTGTACTTCTGCTAGCAGGCAAGGTGCATGTAGTCATCCATCTTGTGATTCTTTCCCTTTAGTAGGAGCTCCCTCTTTTGTCAGTCTGAGACAGAGACTCTTATAGACAGAAAATATGAGAAAATGTTATAAAATAGGGAATCTAGGGTCTTAGAGCCCAGAAAAACAGTTTAACTAGAGTCAGAACAGAAGCTTCAAGGCCACAGTTCTCTCACCCCCACATTGAGATTGGGCCAGGTGATCTGCATTTAAGCAGCTGGAAGAATGAGGAGTCTTTTGAAGTAAGGGGTCTGAATGATGAAGGAAGTTTCCTGTTATTCAAATTCAACTTTATTTCCCCTGGATTAACAAATTGGTAGTTCACCTGGTACTATGGGGTACAGCAAATGCAGGAAGAGAGGGTCATAAGATTTACAATGGTGTTTTGGCCATGGGCAGTGTGAAGCAGGTAAGTTGGATTGCCTCTCTGGAGGCCTGATGGAGCCATGAGGATGAACCGTGGGTTACAGCAGTGACCCAGTGAATACTGGGACTATGGGATGGCTGCCAAGGAGAGATGCCAGCACCAGATGAAGTTTTCCCAGACTGTGAGTACACAAGCTGGAGGGACAAAAGTGGAACTCCAGGAGACTTGTTACTGGTTAGAATTTTCAGACTTGGAGATAGTTTGATGTTGCCTTGTTTGTTTTAGATTTTGTATTAGTTCAATCTGTCTTTGCCATGTCCAGTGCTACCTTTTGCAATGTAAATGTTCTGTGCCATTATGGGTTTGTTGTTTTGTTATTAGAGTATATTTGAATATCATTAAAAAAACTAACATTGTGATGTTTCCTGTTTTGCTCATGCTTGTTCTATCAGGCATCTATCAATAATGTTACCATCTAAATCTTATAAAATAATTTAGTCACGATGATTTTGGTTTAAGGAGAACTGAGGAAATTCCCCTGCTCTAAGAAAACCTGCTAAGTAAAAATATAAAATTGCTTTATGCCAGTCAAAATGTCTGTAATATATGATGGAATCAGGCAGGTTTAGTTAAACAAAGACTGGGTTTTCTTTTATTTTAAGTTGCTTGTAACCAAATATTCTCAGTCAAAGTTAACTTATTGGAGATAAATGATTTAAACTCTAGTTTCTTCAGGATTATTGGTACCTGCATAAGTATACAGAGTAGCCAGAGGTGTTTTCAAAGAAAGATGCCAAGATTTTATGCTGACTTTTCCTATTATGTAATTTCTGGGCCGAATCAATTGATTTACAGTTATTTATAAAATACTGCTTTAAGGATACTAACATGCTCTGCTTATAATTACAGCTGACAAGATACTTATATCTACTTTCTATGTTCCAGAAGTGGTTTAAACTGTCACCTGACAACTAAAATTAAATGTTGATCAGAATGATTTTAAACCTTTGTGCTATTCTCTAACTAGATCTGCCTTGTTAACTAGATATGTTCTGTATTCCTTTAACTATGTTTTGCTAATCAGGTGAGTATAATATTTCTTAGTGATTAATAAATATAGGTAAAGGCCAAAGCCAATTGGAAACATTGGAGTAAAAGGATAACCAATATTTTGGTTCCTGCTCCCAGGTCAAAGGGCACAGGAGATGATGGCACTGGCTCCTGGTCTCTGTCATTACTTATCTTCTTGATTAGGGAGGACACGACGACCCAGAGATAGATTCCAAGTCAGTGCATCTTTAACAGGAGAGTCACACATCAGAGGAAACCAGCTCTCCAGGCTTCCCAAGAGAGGGAAGGCCACATGGTCAGCAAGGCCTTGACTTATCCTAACAGATGATGCAATATTGAATATCATAGAGCTCCTCAGAGATTCCTAAGAGCCTCTCCTATAGAGCCATTATTGACCTCTGAAAATAAAATATATTGTTAATTTTGGCTGCCTACTTGGTCTTAAACACCCAGTGAATTTTTTTTTATGTTTCAAGCTTTTTCAAGTGTGGTGATCCAGATGATTTCTAGATCTTATTGAAAGCAGCCACGTCCATGGACTGCACATAGTCATCAACAGCAGTAATCTGCTCCTCCAGCATATCTGTTCCAACTTTATCATCTTCAACTATACACTGTACTTGAAGCTTTATAATTCCATATTCCACTGGAGCCAATTTAGAAGAGCCCCAGACCAAGCCATCTGCTTGAATGCTTCTGACACATTCCTCTAAATTTGCCATGTCTGTCTCATCATCTTGAGGTTTCACATCTAGTAAGATGGAAGACTTTGAAGCAACTGCAGGCTTCTTTGATTCATACTACATTCCTCCCACACCCTCTTTGATTCTTTGCTTTCTTCCTCGTCATCAGACCCAAAGAGATCAATGCCATCATCATCTTTGGTATCTGGAGCTCCACTTTCCATGGTGGCTTCTACATTGGCAGGCCCATACTTGCCCAATGACTTTTTGACTCCTGCTAGGCTGGCCTTTTCCTTTTCATAAGACTTGATGTGATTATACCAATGGAGGGCATGACACAAGTCAGCAGGTGGTGGGTCAGAGACTGCTTCTAATATGTACATGTCTGCCTGTGATGGCACATACCCCTCAATGTACCTCTTGTCAGCCTGGTAGTCATTGAGCACCTGCAGGCCTGTGGGGCTCTTCAGGTATCTGAAGCCCATGGCCACAGGCAGCGGTATCCAGGAGCCTGGCAGTGGCAGAGGGAGAGGGCGCCACTGCCCACACACCCCGTGCTATGGGAGGAGAAAGAGTGAATATTATGATATCAACAAAGACTCAAATACATAGGCTCTATTTTCTGATACTGGCTCACAGTAACCCATGCTTACTTCTGCTTCTGCCCAACCCTTATTAGTCAGCCACTGTTTGCCTTTAAATCAAATGGCAGAAACTGCCCTTATTGCTTATGTTTATCTGATAGTTAATAATTTGTACTAGCTCAGTCTTTCTTTGCTATGCCTTATAACAATGGGAATGTTACTCTGTGCCTTTCTTTAAAGTTAGACAAAATAGAACTTATATTATAAAATGATCATGTGTTTATGAAGGCCAAGGATTTAAATGTGTGACTCCATGAAATCAGCCTTAGGTATTAAATGGATAAAGCCCTACCAAGGAAAAGGTATATTGTAAGAAACAAATCTGGAATCCAGTGTTAACACATGGAGCTCTGACTGTTCAAACTTGTTGGTATTGTTGATGCTAGTTATTTAACAATGTCTCTTTACCTAGATTTATAGAGTGGGCCAGATTCTTCTGCCATTGAGGGATTTTCCTTAAATTTGTAACACAAGGGACTCACATACCCCTAGGAAATTGGGCCTATACTTACAATGATATAGAAGTGTCACACCAGAGTCAAGAAGACAGCATCCTCAGCCAATTGTAACAGCCAACACATCACCAGGAACCTAGAGGTCAAGCCCTGGAGGATACCTGCCCCTGAGGAGGAGACCTCAGCCCTGCTCTAGCCTGACTAGACTACACATGGCAGAAGCCCGCACATGGCAGAAGCCCGAGGATTTTGACATGGGATACCAGCAAAAACGGACACTGTCCCCAGTCTTACTGGTATTTGCAATGTCTGATTGAATTATCTGCTTTTGATAACAAATTGTGTCCTGTTAAGTTCTAAAGGTCAGAGACAGACACTTGGTCCTTCTGTCTGGCTATATTTTGCCAGTTGTTTACCCAGACTAAGAAAGACCTGAGCCTAGTCCAGTAGAGTATTGTAGCTTTACAGAACCAGAGAGCTTCCTTGGCAGCAGTAATATTGCAGAACCTTAGAGTGATACAGGGAAATCTTGGCACAGATATATCTGGTTTTTACCATTGAATTCCTCCCCCCCCCCAAGTTTGTGTCCTCTGATGCAAAAGAATTATACACAGGGACAGAAATAAATCTTATTACACATTTATTCTAATTTATTAATTTAGGAAAAGGGGAATTGGATGGGGAAGCCTCCCAGTCACCAAGTGGGAAGTTACAGAGTTCTCCAGCCACCAGTGTGTGGAGAACACGTGGAGAGTTTTACAGAACTTAAGCTGTTCAGCTAAATAAACAGAAGAAGAAAAGATAATAGAGAGCTCTCATCATGAGAAGCAGAGGTTCATGAGGGAAAAAGTCTGGAGCCTGCCCCCACCCCTGCTATTAGTTGGGGTGGGGAAGGGCTTAGCTTCCAAAGGCCTGGAAATTCAGCAGTCTTTCTACTCCATTGCCATGTGGGGGAAAAGACCGCCTTCTTCTAGGGAAGTTAATTTAAGTTCTTCCCAGGTGAGTCAGAGAGACAGCTGATTGGTTCATATTTGACCAATCAGCCCCTAGGTTGTAGCTCTAGCTAGACACCTCCCACTCAAGGAGGGGGGCTGCTTCTGCAGATGTCTGACCGTCATAAGAAGCCAGCAGAGAAAGGGGGAATCTGTGTTTACCTAGGAGAAGGATGTTGTTTTTGTACAAATCAATCTGGTTTAGTCAGGGAGAATACAAAACAATTATTAAAAAAAAAAAGAGCTAAAAGTAGGGGAGAGGAATCCTACTGGAGCACTGCCTGGAATACTTGGACTTCCTTGGCTGGTGCCTCTAGTGGGACCACTGGTTATGATTTTCCTGGCCCTCCTGTTTGGCCCCTGTCTAGTGAATTTACTGGCTAAGTTTATTAAAAAACGGATGGAAGCAGTGAGGTTTCAGGTAGTTTGCCAAGAATATGAGAGGGTGTCATTAGAGGAGGATATGAGGATTCATAATTCAGATGAAGAGGAGGGGGTATTGGAGGAAACTGCAGGAATATGAGAGTGAGCTTACTGTCCCCCGACCCATTCATTGTTACATTCTGCAGGTCACAGATGGCCAGTCACATCGCATGATGTGAGAAACTACCAGAGCTTTGAAATTCAGTGAGGCAAAGGAGCAACTGCTTTAACTGTGGTAAGGAAGTTTGGAAAAGATGAGACCATTTGAGCCACTCCAGAACCCATTGTAAAGGTGTAAGTTGCTACGTGAAGGCATCTGCTTCCTTGTGCTTGTTAATTTACATGTCTAATGTTACATACACACCTATGTACCCTACTATAAACCCCTTTGTCAGCCAGGCATGGTGGTGTACACCTTTAATCCCAGCACTTGGGAGGCAGAGGTAGGAGGATTGCCGTGAGTTCAAGGCCACCCTGAGACTACATAGTGAAAACCATGGTCAGCCTGAGCTAGAGCGAGACCCTATCTCGAAAAACAACCCCCCCCCAAAAAAAAAGAACAACCCTTTGCTTTGTCAACTGAGGTTTGGGACCAATGCTTAACTGCTTGGCCTGCAGGTGTAAATTCCTAAATTCCTAAATCTGTAATAATAAATAAAACTCCACTTTCCTCTTGCTGTCATGGCTTTGTCTCTTTTTCATGGGGTAATTTCTGTGACACTTTTACCTTGTTTTAAGCAGAGTTTTTCCTTGTTCAATATTCTTTTTGCCAGACTACTTAGCCTATAAACTTCCAGGTGATATCTCATGCCTGCCTCCCTTCTTGTGG
>PVHP010033306.1:0-19749 GCA_004024765.1 Zapus hudsonius | reverse complement strand
CAGGAAGCAAACAGGACCCAGGACGTTTGGATCTTGTCTTGTGTGTGTTCTTCCTCTCAGCTCTTGGTCTGCTTAGTGTCATCTTTGAAAAGAACATCAAATCATGGAGACCTGTGTTTTGGAAGTTCTACTCCGCACACATCAGTTTCTTGGTAAGACACTTATTATTTGATCAAGATACCTAAAATGAAGAGTGCCTACCTTACTTGTCTGATGTTTCCTACTAATTTAGTATATGGTTGACAGAAGTAAGTTACAGATGCATTGCTCTTTACTGCAACTACACCGCAAATATTTCATTAGATGTTTTGTAATTTTCTCCACGAGGTCATAATGTGTTAGTTATCCTTGTAGTTTAAAGAAAGTCATTGAGGGGAAGAGGAATCTAAATGACCTTCCCCCTACAAAAAGGCTTATCTCCTTTATAAAATCAAGATGATTCTAGTTAATGGGAATTTTTAGCTCATTAGTTATTTATTTCAGCTGATAAGCAATTCATAAAGGCAAGATGCAGTGACACACAAATGAACATCATGTTTAAATTAAATGAAACAGAATCTGATAAAACTAATCTCCATATAGCCACAACGTAGCTGTTTTATTATGCATTCACATTTTTCTCAAAATAAAATGTGATACATGCATTTCATGCTCTGATCTGAAAAGGAGTCCTTGACCTTCACTTTTTGTCATATTATAATCATTGTGAAATTTACATAAACACCACAATAAACAGGAATATTGAAGAATGGACAATCATGTTAATCTAATAATTTAAGAAGGCTGGGAAATGTAGCATATTGCATACCTGGTGCAGTCATTTGAATTGCTAGGTCATTTTTCCCCGTTTATATTTTGAGTAATGCTGCTGACATATACACAAGTTAATGAGAGGTGTGAGTCATATAAAACTATAAGCCGTTTCAAAATAAGAAGTGCTACATGAATGAATGCTTGAAGATGAGCCTCGTTCTGTAAAGAAAACCTGAGTTTTTATTTGTTCCAGCAGTACAAACCCAGACATTCTCATATCACTTGAGTGTTCAGAAACATTAAAAAAAAATCCAAATTCTCTACAAAATGAAGAAGTAGTTGATTTAGAATGAAAGGTGACATGAGGTTTAGATAGTTCAGCTTTTTTTCTGACCTTTCATAATCTCGAAAATCTTTGCCTACGATAAATGGCTATTTAGTCATCTAGAAAATCAAATTTAGTTGAGCCAAACACTTTGTAATAAAACTATCCTATAAATGAAACTGTCCTCTGAATAAAACTATTCATGAAAGAAATATAAGTATCAGGTGAAACCTTATCCCTGGGGGAATAATTTAAACATATCAATAGAATTATTTCATTTATTATTGCAGAAACTCTTCAGCTACTTGACCAGTGTGTGACCCTATCTTAGTCCTTCAGCTTTGAGCCTCAAATCCCCTTACCATGAAAGCAAAGAGAATATCCACGCTTGTCTTGAGCCTCCCAAGGTCAAGGCCATGCACTCAGATCTGAGTGTTTGCTGGACACAAACCCTGCATGTCTTCATGCAAGGAGAAAGGATGCTGAAAACCTGTGTTCATGTCTTTTTTAATTTTATTGACTGTCTCTTAGAAAAAGCTAAATTCCCACTTATGAATCTTTATCTGTTTCCTTTTTTCTAGAGGTACATATTTAATGATATCAACATTTAGTAAAGAAATACTAAATTATTGCTTTTTTGAGGAAAATAATGTGAGTCTAGCCTCTAGATATAGTTTTGTTAAGATAAAACATGGTGAAGTTATTATGGTTTTTTTGATGATAGGCTGTGAACTGTGTAAATAGCAGAAATCGATTTTAAGTAGCTGTCTACCTTGAAGTTTACTCACATAAATTGCCTTCCCCAGCACTCTGTTGACTCACCCACCCTTGGCTGTGTGTATAAGCATCAACAAGGGTCATTATTTACTGACCAAGATAAGTGGAAGTTTTTGGCATATAACCTTGGCAGACAATTTAACTAATATATGTGTACTGAATGAGTCTTGTTCACAACATTGAATTCAGTGTTTTCCAACAATATAGGAGGATATAAAACAAAGGCAAATCATGGGACTTTGGCTACAGAAGTAACTGCTGCTCACTTTCATGGAGATGTGAGGTGTTTAAATGCTATGTGTGGGTAGCATGCAATCAATAAAATGATTTTTTTTCATAAAGAAGGAATTTGCACAATTAAATTATTTTGTAAATGCTTCTCTACCCCATGCTCTTTCCGATGTTTGTCTACCCATCTGGGCATCATCTATAAGCTTTCTTCTAAGGTTCATATTTCACAATTATCATTTATGTCCACAATTTACAATGTTATGGATCTGGCAGTTTTTCAGTGTTGTGTGATAGCAGACTGTGGTATCTTTAGCAATTGTGTCTTATCTTTTGCCTGGGGCGGGTATTCAAGAGCTTTGACATAAGCCTGTCTTGTTTTGGGGACCTCCTGGGTCTCTCAATCAACAGCTCAGTGTGGGTAGTAACCAATTACTGGGACAGGGAGTTATAGGCATGAGTCACTTGTTTTGTTTTGTTTTTCAAGGTAGAGTCTTGCTCTAGCCGAGGCTGACCTAGAACTCACTATGTAGTCCAGGTTAGCCTCAAACTCTCTGTCATCCATCCTCCTACCTCTGCCTCCAGAGTGCTGAAATTAAAGGCCTGTGCCCCACCTGGCTTATCTTATTTTTTGAGAAACATCCATACAAATTTCCATAATGGCTGTACTAGTATACACTCTCATGAGTAGTGAATAAGGATTTCACTTTCATTTAACAATCCACTTTTGATGCCTAACTAAACAACCAAACTGAGTTGAGGAACTAATAACTCTTTGAGTAGGAATTTGGGATGGGGTTCAGCTTTCTGGTTCTTCTGTAAGTCTTCATTGGGTTTGCTCACATCTTTGCAATCATTGGTCATTCTGAACTCATCTGAAGGTTTCACTTGAACCTAGTTACTCCTGACTGGTCTCATTTACATATTTTAGAGTGAGATCTCTAGGAATGAGTCATTTCAACTTTTCTGCATCCCTCACTCTCCAGGAGGTAACCTCTTAATATGCTGGTGGTTTTCCTGGTTGCTTCAAATTCAAACCAATTTCATTATGCAAATATGTCTCAAGTCATTTCACTGTATGGTCTGAAGGCCTAGTGTATTGGTTTGATTCAGGTGTCCCCCATAAACTTAATGTGTTCTGAATGCTCAATCCCCAGCTGATGGCAGTTTTGGAATTGGAACTTCATTGGAGGTATGTTGTTGGGGACAGACTTATGTGGGTTATAGCCAGTTTTTGGCACACTCTCCTGCTGCTATTAACAGTGCTGTGATAGAGGTGATGTCCACCCTCTGCTCATGCCTTCCTTTTCCCTGCCATGATGAAGCTTCCTCTGTAAGCCAAAATAAACCCTTTTCTCCACAAGCTGCTTGTTGTCTGGTTCTTTGTCACAGCCACAAGAAGGTTGACTACAACACCTATTGACCAAAGGAAGGCACTTTGTCTGCTGAAGTTAAATTCCATCTGTTGGCAAGAGAGTACACAGCATAGTATACCAAGAGCTTGAAAGATTCAGAAATAGTATTTGTTGGCATTTTCACAGTACAACAAAGACTTCACTATAGTCCTACAATTATTTTTGTGATAGCATATAATATATATTTGCTTCCCTAATTTTTCATTCATCTGTCTGTTGTAAAAAATGATAAAACCATAAATAATAGACAAGTAGAGACTTCATTTACTTTACCAACACTCTGATTGCCAAGCCAAAGGTCTGTCTGAAAGCAGGAAACAGGTAATTAGTTTTTGAATATGCACATGAGTGAGTCAGAACCAGGGCATAAAATTGTATTTTTGGTAATCCAGAATAACAGTAGGCAGATCACAAATGCATGAAATATTCTCTTCTAATGTTTACTCAGTTGACACAAGAGAAAAATAATCCATTCTTGTTGAATCTTCTTATATTTTGGTTGTAGTGGAATGTGAGCCCTAGCTGAAAAGGAGAAGTAAATGCATAAAAATTACAGACAGATCAATAAAACCTAAATGACATATATATATATATATATATATATATATATATATATATATATATATATATATATATATAAACAAGCTATCACAAAATTGCATAGGAGGTCGGAGATATTCATTTTGACAGTAATAAAATTAGTTTCTTGAAATGTCTGTCTACTTTTTAAGATATAGTTAATCACGTTTTATTTTCTATCATCAGTTAAGAAATTTTTGCCAGCATCACGACTTCCTGGAAGCACTTAATCTATTTTAATGATGAGAATGTAATCTAGGGAAAAGGTAGCCAATGATGAGTCAGGCTCCACCTCTAAACCCAAGCTTTGAATCCTTGAACCCCAAGAGCTCTTTCGAATGGGGATTTCTGGATTTGCTCCATCTCTGATTTCTTATGAAAACTGTGTCGTATAAATTAAACAAAGAAAGAAGACAAAATAGAGGTAAGCAGAAGGAGAGAAAAGTGGAAGAGAATTTGAAGATAAACTTGAATATTGATGAATTGGATGGAAATGATAGACATCATTATAGTTATTTTCGAAAATATTTATCTGCTCAGTGCACTAACTGTATTTCTCATCCATCCATTCATAGACAAATATTCAATTTTCTTATATATAGACATATCTATTTAATTTCAATATATTCAAGACTAACCAAATTCTTTCCCCACTTGATAATTGAGTTAAATGCGTTTCTAACTTGGAGAGCTATGATTTTGAACCTGTTGACATTTATTTCAATAAAAGACTTCAGAAATATTAGAGTCTCAACCACTTGAGTAAATTTGTGGTTTTAGATGGGCTGCCAGGTTTTCTAATATGTTTTCTTCTTTGATTCTGAAAACACAATTTTTCCATCTACTATTTCACCATGTATTTTTTTTTTATAAAGGTAAACTCTTTGAGGACTAAAAGCTTTCTGTAAATGGTGGGGGAAAACTCCGTGGCAGCATGGTGCTATCAAGGCCTCTCTGAAAGGTTCAGTTGCAAACCACAAATGAAGCTTCCATTCATTACAGGCAATCAGTGTTTCCTGCGCTGCCACTCTGTGCAGTTTGTTCTGTCAGCCGATTGGTGGATAGCAACCAGCAGAAAATGACTGAGCCTTAAATTGATGGTTAGAAAATGCAAGGAAACGTGTGTTAATTACCACCACACACTCTTTCCATTACTCTCTGCTAAATTCTAATGTATTTATACTGGCTATCTCAAATTTACTAGATATCAATCCATTATTTTTTTTCCTATTTTTTGTTTGTTTTTTTTTGAAGCAGGGTCTCATTCTAACCCAGGCTGACATGGGACGGAAGTCCTGACTTGCTTTGAGCTCATGACACTTCTCCTGCCTCAGCCTCAGGAGCTGGTAATATGGATTAGGAGCAAAGTAGCTTTTCCCTGATAGGTAGTTGGCTAGGGACTGGCCCAGAGAGGCATGGATGCCGCCAAGCCTGCCCTGGCAGGACTAGAAAGCGGTCTGACTCAGTTTCATCCAAGATTGCTGAATGCAACAATTTCTCAGCAACAACAGCTTCCTGTTTCTTCCCCAACTTCTCAGGCTTAGGCCCATGGGTGAGTCCTAACTAAAGTCATTGGGAACCCCTAGCCAGTCAGGTCCTTCCTTACACACCTAAGCTTGGGGATGAGGCTCATTCTAATTGGATGTTTGATTCATACAAATGGGCCTGAAACACATGTGAAACCTCTTTCTGTTCTCCTGTCCTTTTCTATGTGAGGGACATTATTTCTCTCCCCTTTCAACAGGGGGAGAACATCTCTTGACTTTGGCACTTTCCTATCTTGCTTTCTCTTACCATAACTCTCCCTGATTTACTCTTCTCTGAGTCTGAGTTTTCAGTTCTTTGCTAATGTGGATAAGAACCCAAGGCGTGGGAGCTGCTGGTGTGGGAGTTCCAATCCCACAGGGCGATCTCCCACATGGTGGGAATTAAAGGCTTGTGCCACTGTGCCCTGTAAACCCTTTCTTTTATAGCACATTCATCAGCTCTACTGAAATTCATGGAGCCAATGTTTGTACACATAATTTTGAAACAAATATTGTAGCTGCCTATAGTAGTGTCTCAGCCACTCCCCCCTTCTCTCTATTCACTGCTCTCCTACTATGAGGTAAGCAGAGGCCTCTTTCTTATGTTCCCTCCATGATTCATTGCCTGCCACAGGCCCAAAAGAAACAGTTGGAACAGTCATGAATTTCAACCTCTGAATCTGTGAGCCAAAATGAATCTTTTGTCCTTTAAGCAGATTAAGATATGTCAAAACTAAATGAAAGACTTTCATCTAAATATTTAATATAAAACAGTTGATAATTATAAAATATGTTCTAGTATATATCTTTTAGGATGTATCGATCTAGAAGACATACTAAATAACTCATCTAGAGGGTCTACACATATGTTGAATCCTAAATCATAGCCACAGGAACAGAATGGCATAGCTTGATGATTCAGGCCACTCCAAACCACACGTAAGAAGGCAGGATTGGAAGCTCACTGATAGACTATGTGCTTAGTTTGCACAAGGCATAGGTTTAAACTCTGCTACAAATAAACACACAAACATGCACAAACATGTACACACACAAATTGGAAAAAAATCATATCCAATATCTCATAATTGATGTGGTTTTCTAAAATTGTGAATTGTTTTTGCGAATTTTTGAACGAATGAAGTGAATCCCTTTATTTGCCAATGTGGAGGAATCCTGGGAAAGCTTCGAAATATTGAATAGTTCACAAATCAGTGAGATTTGTTATGTGGTTAAGACTGTGCACTAAAATAGTTTGGACAGGCTGACAGAGAGCATGGTGATTAAAACCTGAAATTCTGATACTCAAAAGACTGAAGCAGGAGAATGTCTGTAACTCAGGAGGGCCTGGGATACCCAGTGAGGTCCACCCAACTCAGGGTGACCTACAGTGTGAGGCCTCCAAGCAACAACAGAACAGCAACAGCTGTATCCACAAAACAACAAAACAAAGCAAATAAAAACCTTGACTTTTCAGTACAGAAACTTCTAGAAGGTCATCAAAAGTCCTGCAGGGGCTTGGGAGCTGGCTCAGCAGTTAAAGTCCTGCTGTCCTGGAGGGTTCAATCCCCTAATATTCACATAAATATGAGATACAGAAAATAGTACATGTGTCTGGAGTTTGTTCATAGAAGCAAGATGGTATCTTTCTCTCTTCTCTTTCTCTCCTCTCTCTCAAATAAATTTTAAAAAGTACATTTCTTATATAGTCCTGCAATCTATGAGGTAATGCTGGACTATGCAAATGCATTTTGAATACCATGAGTTGTATAATATCCCTGACAATTACCTCCTGATGGCATTTACCATGCTTCAAATATTACTTGCAAAACCCAGACATACACGTTTTGTTAGCAATATCCTTGGATACTACTGTTACTGGCAAAAGCTATGATTTATACATCTATCTCCCTATTATTTTCCCAATAAAACTGTATAGAAAGGTCTGTGTTTTGATAATGAGGATGGTAAATTTTACTCCTTATTTTATTAAAATATCATTCAAATGCATGGGAACATTTATTTGATTTTATTTTTAGCTTTATTGATCAACCTTCATGGATCCACCATTACAGAGGATAACACAGTGTCTCTAGTCCTCAGGTCTTCATATTCAATTTTTCACGTACATAGCTCATTATCTTTCATAGACCTATCTTGAAGAATTCCCAAGTTCCCTATGTCAGTGAGTAGGCCCATTGCCTTTATTGTAGAGATTCTAGAATCTAACTGGTATCTGTTAGTTCAACATCTTTACTGCATTGATTTTAGAAGCAGCTATTCCATCCACTTACACGTTTCATATCTAGGTGTTAATGTTTGCACCCCAGTGCTCTGCTTATCTGCAGAGCCTGTGTTCCAGCATCACATTACGTGCTTGAAAATATACAGAACACTGGATCCTAGAAATTAATGTTATTTCTATCCTTGCTGACCACTTAACACACAACACAGCCATTACCTTTTGTATTTGAGAGATGATAAAACTATTATGAATGTATTTTTCTTTCTTTATAATACCATGGTCAGAAAAAGTACATATTTTTAACATAGATCTTAGCAACTTTGGTATATGATTTATTCCCTCTTTTTTATTAGTCAAGACTTTTCACATAAAGGAATTACTTGATGGCATCTTTGGCATTGTTGAGTCGCTTGATGGTAGAATCACCACTCTTGCCCCTGGGGAAGCATTTGAGCAATATATTAGTGGCACTAAAGAGATGGTACAGTGGACAAAGTTCTTGCTGTGCAAGCAGGAGGACCATAGAATGCCTGGTGGACATGCCAGCCTACCTGTAATCCCAAAGCCTGGAAGATAGAGGCATTACTCCAAATGGGCAAGCTCTGGGCTCCAGTGAGAGACATTATCTATGGTAGATAGAATGTAACTTGTCCTCTACAAGAGTCATGTGCCTGTGCGAGCCTATGGGAGGTGGAGCCTTGCTGGAGGAGTTGTGTCACTGGGGGTGAGCCTGGAAGATGATTGGCCCAAATCCAAGTACTGGTACTTAGACTACTTCAACCCAGATACATGGCAATGTGAGGGAGCTTCCTGCTAAACTCATGCCTTCCCTGACAGGATGAAACTCCTCTTGAAACTCTAAGCCCTATGCTGCTTCTGGTCACATGTTATATCCCAGTAGCAACAAGGTTACAGCTATGCTGTCTGGGTCAGTAAAGTGGAGAGTGAGGAAGGAAGATGCCTGATATTATTAACTTCTGTCCTCCACATGCAATGCACATGCACACACATATCTATACATGTATATGGACATGCATACAAACACACACACATGGAGCAACAATAATATGTATATATATATATATATATATATATATATATATATATGTATTAATGTGTGCATAAATGAAAATGACATGCATTGTTATATTAATCACCCACACTTGATCTCATAATCTTGAGGACTAAATATCTAATTAAGGATTTGTTCAGGATGAAAGGATGACATTCATCTGCAGTAGAGTAGATTAGCAGGGAATTCTGCAACATACTCAGAGCAACACACAATTTAAAACTTGAGAAACTTTTCCTCAATTTTCTACTTAATATTTTCAGACCATGGGTAACCGAAACCACCAAAGAAAATCCACAGGTAACAAGACATTACTGTATTTTCTTTCCTAACAACATTGATTCATACATTTGTCTGCTCATGTTTCAAGTTTCAAGGTAAAGCAATTTTCATTGATGACTTTCAAAGTCCTCCACAATCATATTTTGTTCACAACACCGGGTTTTATCTTTTTCATATTTTCTCAGAGTTCTTCACACATCCTCATTCTTTCTACATTGAGGAAGCAGTAAGAATAACACACTTGAAGTTCTCAGTTCATCCTAGAGTGACTCACAAATCTTCACTTTGCTCTCAATGCTTATACTTCATATGAATACCTCCCCTAATCTAGATTTCTACTGTCACAAAATTGACTCCAATGAAGAGCAAATCACCTTTTAGAACAAAGTTATTCTAAATCCATTCAGGGTGCCATAATTGAATAGCAAAGACTAGCCTCCGAACCAGTGGCAATTCCTTTAGTGAAACAGAGGCTAGAAAGCCCAAAATCACAGTAATAGCAGATTTGATATCTGGTGGGGGTCCTAACCTAGTTGCAGATGATCACCTATCTGCTGAATCCTCAGAGATGCAGAAATAAGAGCATTCCTTAGGGTTTCCTTAGGAGGTACCTTTTTCCTCACTGACTCCAGATGGTGGCACTGTTTTGGAAGACTGTGGAACCTTTGGTAATGTCTGTATGGTAGAAATGGATCCTTGTGTTGGGCCTTAATGGTGATATATATTCTGGTTCTGATCAGGAATTCTGCCAAGATGTCAGAACCCTCACCAAATGTTCTAGACAAAGGTGATGATGTGGACATAGCTGCCCTAACTGTCATGCCTCCCCTACAAGATGGCCCCTCTCTGTTAAATAAATCAAAATATCTATCTCCTCTCTTAAGTTGCTTCTGTCAATTAACTGAGGCAGTTGTTCATGGAAATACCACATTCCTACCTCCACAAACATCGCCCTTCATGCTGGGTGTTGAGCACATGGTGAAGGATCACAAAGTTCCATCTACAGCAATAGTGTGATAATCACTGTCTCTCATTTTTTCAAGAAGATACATATATATGAATTATATAAATTCTTTTCAAACAAATGAACACCATAGAACATCCTGTTGTTGAATATGGTGCATTTTTAAAAATTCACTTATTTTTGCTTAAGTCATTAGTTATTCCTTTACTCATCTAAAATGATTATTCATTATTTATTTGAATCAAAAATAAACTGTGGAATAAGTAATCAATTCATAGTTATTTAGTTATATAAGTACATTTAAGCTAGCATTAGGTAAATTAATAAAACTTGAAGACTAATTGCCAGGCAGCAATACATAGTTTTGATTTTTGCTTGCCTTATAGTAAAGCAATTAAGTAAGTCCACAAGAGACCACACTAATTATGAGAACATACAAATCTTCAGGGTGCATAACAAGGGTCAGATTCAATGGAATAGTCTTAAGGGTAACTTGGAAACAAAAGACTCAAAAGAACAAATTTAGGTTCATTTTCACTAAGGTTTGCTAGATATCTTTCCAGTACTTTTCTTATATTATTTCCACCCCACCTCGGAGCGCCCAAAAGAAATCCCCATTACTAGAGAACTCCAGAGGCTAATCTCAATAGAATTTTGCCAAATTAGAAATATGTGTCTCATTTAACCTATACTGATCTCACTCTCCAATGGAGATTCTGTTTGTATTTCTCAGAAGGCAGTGAGAGAGCTGTGGTCATTCCAACTCCACCAGTGAGCTTCAGGTGGAAGGCTGATAACCCAGCAAGAGATGAACCACCCCAGGCCTATCATGTAACCCCAAGTGAAACACTTGAGACAGTGGTGGAGCAAGAAAGAGACCTATAACCACAGCCAATCAGTCATCCCAGGTTGAGTCAGCGAGACAGACACCAATGACTTCCAACACAACTTAAAGTAGAAGCACAGAGACTCTTAAGGTCACAGCAACAACAGTGAAACAGATTTAAAAACTCACCCTCCATGACTCAGGGAATGGAGTGGAAGAGGGGGCAGAAAGATTGTAAGAGCCATGATGGGAGAGATTACCCAGAGACATTAACTCCTCAGCTACAATTCATAAAGGGGGGGCAACCTTGTTGCCTCCTATGCTATCCATAACCTCTTGCCACACGGACTGATCCAGTGTGTACACCGAGGAGGATACCCAGTGGATTGGGAAAGGGTGAGAGAAATGGGAATATAAGCACAATATTTATTCAATCAATGTATCTAATTTTGGGCAATAAATATAAAATTTTTTAAAAAGAAAAATATTTAATCAAACTTTTTTAGCTTTTTAAAAATAAAAATAATTATAGTTACAGCTTCAAGACAGACATTCCAAAATATTTCTTGTATTATAGCTACTAAGGGATAAAACAGGCTATCAGAGTTTGCCAGGAGCATGGGGAAGCAGAGTGAATCCATCCAAGACATTTTTGACTCTCTGAAAATTAAGCTCAGATCTCACTTGGTTTGTTTAATATTCCTACTGGTGCACCATGGATGCCAACAAACTACAGCAGCAGTCTGTAACTGTTACATAGATTACTGATAAAATAATTATAATTTTTACAAATTTGAAATTAACTTAATCTAGTGTCATCATCTCAGATGAGACTGTACCATAATCAGCCTTCATTACAAACTTGAGAACTTGAATCCAGACTGAATTACATCTTACTTAATTTTGCATATATGGTTAATTATACCCATTTACTACATGATATATATTTATATTTACATATTTATATACTTAAATATTTATTATTTAATACAAAATTGTCACATACTGATATTTTCATACTTACATAATTTTATATTTATGCAGCCTCAAACTCTCTCTAACTCTTGGAGATAATCTAAAGGTAGTGAGTTTTTATATCTAAAAATTAAATATGCAAAATAAGATATTTTGAAGGAGAGACATTTCTTCAGTGGGATATCCAGTGGTCAATTGCTCATTCTCACACTCTGGTAAAAAAAACCTAATTAAATACTGTGGAACACACACACACACATACACACACACACACACACACACACACACACACAAAGGCATACAAGTAGCAGGGAGTCTAGCTGTCGTGAGAGGTGGGTAAGAGGAGGAAGTGAATGTAATCAAATAACTGACCAAAGATAAATAAAAATGTTTAAAATGTTTGACAATCTTTGTAAACTTTCACTAGGCTAAAAACTTTCCCTCCTTCATTTCCCTTTGATTTTCACTATACCTTCCATGTAGGAGAGTCAAGCACTGAGCATACAAAGGATGAAATAATAAAGGATTCCTCAGCATGGCTTTGGGGGAAGGATTATTAACTGGCTATTATTTTAGGTAGAGAGCCCTTCTTTCATTTTTCTACTCAGTGCATGTACTATGTAATTAATAATAATAATAATTACTATTATTGTGTTATGAAAAAAAGATGAAGTGTGGGACATGGGGTGAAAGAACAGATAAAGGAGAGATATGTATAAGCAGAGGGAACAGGATGAAAAGAGACTGTCAGAAAGAGAATGGACTGGACAGGGAAATGAATACGTAATTGAAGGAATGAGGGGAGGGGTTGAACCTGGTATTTCACTTTGTAAATATTCATTAAAGTTTGCATTGAAGAAGAAAAAAGTAAAACAAAAGTATAGAGGAGAAGGAAAATGATGACAAAATTGAAAGAAATTATCTAGTCAATACATGGTGTTATAGTAATTAGCTTTCCATATAAAAGATAAAATTAGACTGCTTTTTCACACTCATACACAAAAGATAAATCCCAGATGGAGTGAAGACCTAAATGACTAAAAGAAACTGTTCAACTTTTAAAATAACAAAACTTTTTACAGTATTGGGGTGAGAAAATGTTTCTTTTCTTTTCTTTTTGTTTCTTGTTAAAGGACATAGCCTAGCTATGTCCAGGCTAATCTATCACCTGCAAACTACCTGCTTCAGCCTCTTGAGTGCTGACATAAAAAATACACATATGCATATGCATAGTGAGGCTATTTCATCACACTAGGAATAAAATACTTATGTGGTAAAACATTATAAGAAAATATACAGTAGATATAACAGACTGGCAATACATGTGTCAAACAATCATGTCTGATACCTGCTTATCAATGGGAAAAAAAGACTATTTTTAAAGGTACAAAAAGAAACAAAACAAGAGGGATGTCAGGAAAAGAGGGAAAAAATAAAATTATCAGTACTCAGGAAAAGAAAAAAATTAGGGATGCTGTAGTCAACTTTCTAGTTACTGAGCAGAAAGAACCCAAGCAAAAGCAGCTTGTGGAGGAATGGGTTTATTTGGCTTAAAGACTTAAGGGGAGACTCCATCCTGGCAGGGAAAATGATGGCATGAGCAGAGGGCTGGACATCACCTCTGCCACAGCACTGCCAACAGTGGCAGGAAGGTGTGCCAAACACTGGCAAAAGGAAGCTGGCTTATAACCCCATAACCCACCCCCAACAACACAGCTCAAGCGAGGTTGTAAAACCCAAACTGCCTTCAGCTGAGGATCGATCATTCAGAACACATTAATTTGCTTGTGGGGGACACCTGGATCAAACCATGACAAGGGAATTGTGAAATTCTATCAATATACCTAAAATTAACAGAAAGTAGAAGTCTAGTCCTATCAGCATGAGTGCTACAATATCCCCCACTCATGTGGAAGTACTAACTAGAAATATCTAGTAAAACTCAAAAACACATACTCAAAAACACATGAAGAAGCCCTGATGAAATTCTTGCATAATAACATTAATTAGATTAAAATAATAATTTTATGGGCCTAGCTGTTGTCTGTCTTTCATGGATCTATGGAAATGAGCCAACTTCTGCAGCATGGTAGACCTTCCCCTGGTTTCCGTAAACCTAAAATAAGTCCTTTCCTCCCAAACGCTGCTTCTGGTCAAATGTTTGTCCAGGCAATGAGGAAGTAAACAACCTGCAAACAACCCCTTTTCTGTCTTTCTGGGCCAAGGTCTCCTAGCTGGAGGTGTGTACCTGGCAGCCAGGCTGGCTTTATAAATATACTGGGCACTTGATGACACATTCTGGGCCACATCTTCAGTCTTGAGACAATTTGCCTTCTTTTCACCTTCTGTTGAATTGAAATAATGGCCAGCAGCTTTCTGTCCAGAGATGGAATCCTGCCCTGCACAGCTTAAGCTGGACTGCTGTCCTATGAGGGAATGAATTCTTATTTGCTTAAATTGCTCGGCCCTCACCAGTCTTTGTGATGGCAGGCCACCTTTGACTTGTCCTCTGCTGGAAATGGTCAGTATTAACACCTGTTTATTGCAGAAGAGAACATACAGTAAGGAGAGGACCTCCATCAAACAGGAATGACACAGTGATGGGTGCAGTGGTGTTCCTGATGCCAATACCTGGCTCCGTTCACCATCCACCCAAGCAGGGAAAGGCTGACCCAAGGAAATAAATCCCCTAGGCAATTTAAAATAAATCTGTGACTTCTTATGAACACATCGAGCACATGGAAGCGCCAGTTAGGACATATTCGACCTTCTATATTTGTTTTAAATCATGAGTTTCCAACTCATAGCACATTGACCTTAGGACAGCCATGAATGCCAAATTCAAAACTGGCAGCATTAGGAGGTGTTTTTTAACAGCTGTGCATGTGTAGGAGTGTGTGCGCAGTGGAGGGGGAATTCATAGAATTATTGTTTTGTTTATGTGACATTTTTTAGCTTGATTGCTTGGTTGTCCAACATAGACTTTGTAGAGGACCAAGTTGTTTTGTAAAGTCAAAGTAAGCATATTCAGTGCTCACACAAATCACAGATCATGAGTTCCCTACCCCTAGATCTTTGTAGGAGAGTGTCTGCTGGCATGTCTGGAGATTTATTTGGCCTTTTAAATGATGAAGGGATCTCCGTCACCCCATCACATGGACTTTAACAGGAAACAGAAAATCTCATTACCCTAATAAGAAGTTAGGTTTTAGAAGAAAGCATCAGAGTGCCTCTCTTTTAGCTTGATCCATTCAAAGAACCAGCAGTGTGTTAGGAAGGAGAATGACAGATCAGTTCCATTTTCTCAGTGGTCAGAGAACTGTCACATTCTGAAAAAGTCTATTCACTAATGTGCCAAACAATGCCAACTGCAAATCTTCCAGACAGAGGTAAAAAATATACCACATTCAGACTAGAAGATCCAGGTAGCAAGCCCAGAGTTGGAACTAAGGTACCAATTGTGCCCCAGTCTGAAAAAAAAAAAGTTCTCTGTTCTTACAGCTGGTTCAATTAAAGTAAAACACATGAAAACATTAAATTCTCTTTCCTCAGTGCCAGAATTAAGGGAAGGCAAAGGAGATACTTAGCCTGGGTGACATTTCAACAGTCAAAGCTAACCTGCTCTTCTGTGATGTGTTAGGGAAAGTTCAGACCCAGCAAGTAAAAACAAGTGTGGCTCAGATGCACCACAGACTTCAGGAGCGGAAGATAAACAGGGGCTTTCATTAGAACTTCTGTCACACTATGAAAACAACAAAATATTTGAGAGGAAACCAGACTGTTAAGAAGGAAAACTGACACTTCTGTTTGCCAAGAAATGTGTTTACAAAGTTGCTGAGCAAAATGAAAGCTAATGAAAAGTTCTAAGTCCTTGTTTGAAAATTACATCTGTGCATACACCCACATTGCTGAAATTGGTGATAATTTAAACTATGAGAACTTTATATCAGACAATAAATGTGTGTTGTGGCATAATTCTAAATACTCTTTATAAGATATTATTTTGATGTTGAGAAAAGCTAATAGGAAAAACACTGTGAACTCTTTAACAGATTTATTGGTGTAGACTTGAGATAAGGGTAACTGTACATATTCCAAATGCACAATGGTGTAATGTGTATAAGGACCTGTCAAACATTCAACACAATCCACATTTTGAATATGACTCTAGTGCCTAAAGCCTTAGCACTTGTCTACTCCTTATGTGGCTGCTGAACTATTATCTAACTATGTAAATTAATATTTACTCTAATTTTACATTATATGGAGTCATAGTTCATATTGGTACCAGGTTAAACTCAGCATGCATGCATGGCCTTTGTTTAAGACACAATGAGTTGATTTCTTTTGCATATATACACAGACAGAAAAAACGGGTCATATTGTATGTTTACCTGCTAAGAAATTACCAAGCTGTATTGCATTCTCAGCAGTGTGACTTTGAAGTTTGAGTTTTGGTTGACTCCATTGCAACTGTGGCTGTAACTAGTATTGCCTTTTGTTTATTGAATATATTAATAGATATGCAATATTATGTGATTTTGACTTTTTATATTTCCTTAATCCTAACAAAGTTGAGCCTCTTCTGTTGGGCTTCATTTTTCCTCCTCCTATATTCATTGGTAAAATAGCTTTAAAACTTTATTTTTTATTATACTATGTATTTTTTAATATTGAACTCACTTTAATATTCATGCTTTTCCTTTTTAGCTTTGAAACATCAACTAATTTTACACTATCAGCTAACTCTTTTTACCCACAAGTTTCTATAGAAACACTATATTGCATATAACTTCTCAAAGTTGATGGAAAGAGGTTCATATCTTGAGATTTGTATTAAAATCTAACAAGAGGCCCTTTTCTATACAGGAAAATGTCAAATTGGTTTTATCCAATCTTGATAAAGATTCGCTGGCATGAGGTCAATCTGAAATTCTGTCTAAGAAAACAGAAAATTAATATTGAAATAGTTTAGAGTTAAGTTAGCATGTTTATGGGGAAAGTTGGTCAATCAAGTAACACACAGAGGGCTAAGGGAGAGTCCTGGTCAATGAGTTAGAGCAGCTATTCAATATGCCTCAGGTTACCCAGTCACTATTCCTAGGATTAGAGAGGGCAGAAAACATTAGAAGCCACAAAAATAACCACCACAAAAATTGACTTGTGAGAGGAGCTGTAGATAACCTTTAGAAGTGTTTTGTTTGGGGCAAGAAAGTTAAGAGAACACTTAGAAAATACATAGTACAGATCAAGTTTTACTGTGCTTAAGGAATATTATATTATAAAACAAGTGATGTGTGTACAGTTTACCAAAAATGGATTTTCATCAAACATTTTGAAGATTCGATAACAATGTTAAGAAGAGTAATTTCAATTGAAAGTTGCAAATATAATGAATATAAATGACTTTTTTTTCTTGACTGGTAAGTGAAGCATTACATAGTTCATCAGGAGAGCCACTTTTATAATCCTCATAAATGAGTTTTATGATGACAGCAAATCAGAGGTATGTGAGAATTATTACAATCTGAGTCAAAATAATTTTACCATCAATGTCTGGTTTGGTTTACTGGTAGTTTAAATTTATTGAACTTTAATCTCACAGAGATGAGCGGCATATGCCCTTCAATCAACACGATGAAGAGGAAAGGAAAACTTAGGAGTCACTAGAGAATGGCTTTCACTATTTTCTTCAAGTGGCTTTGAAACTCACTGTAACAAATCTTATCATGACAAAGAGAGTTTATAATGAAAAGGGTTTATATTTTCCCAAACAGCACGTTGAGAGGACAACACAAAACCTTTTAGAATAATGAAGCTATTATTGCTTTGAGAGTCTACGGTTTACGTAGAGTCAGAAGATACTGAGAATAAAACTGATGAGAAATAGCTCAGGACATCAGGAGAGTGACAACAGTAATTGGATTGCTCTCATTGACTATAAAATGAGAAGACACTTTGAAGGGATAATAAACATCTGAGTTATGTTTCGAGAGATGCAGGCATGGAGCTATAACACAAATCAAATCAGAAGGAAAATAAAAGGACCTTGAGGTTGAAATTAATCAAAATTGATCAACATTCTATGGCATGGCTTTCTTTGTCTGATATCAAAATTTTTTTTTTCATTTCTACCTTAGTATTTAAATTCATGCCAGAATCGGAATTAGGTGGAATTAAAACTACCCTTAGTTATAAGATCTCCTATCGGTTTCTTGAATAGGAAGGCAAATAAAGCAGGAGATTATCTGAACACCCCAATTTCTTTATTAAATATTTTAATATGTATAATTATAATTCAAAAACTAACAAAATATAATCATTAATTATCAGAGCTTAAATAACAATCTGAACCCAACATATTTCCATGAATCAGTTTGTTAAGTAAAGCACTTCAGGCATCATTTTGTTGCTTTGTTTTTTCTTAACATGAAATAGATTAAAATTTACTTCTACTTTTATTTTTATAAGTAATTCACAGCAAGCAAAGTTCACTGACTGCTCTTAGCACCATTTTAAGTTGCTTATAGACATATCCTTGTGGCTCTATTGTGTTAGTGATTTTAGGATCACGAATGCAGTTGTTTCTATGTGGTCTGAATCTTCACATGAACAGTTGTCAGTAGGCAATCAATTTTGGTAACAGATTTAAACTTTAAATCTTAGGCAATTGCTCTCAAACTTTCCCAAAGCTTTTATAAAACATAAATCCCTACCTACTATCCACATTCCTCATTGATGAATAGAGAAGAGGTTCATGACATTGTGATATTGTGAGGACACACTTCCTATCCAGGTTCCTCGTGTTCCTGATGACATATAAACCCAAAGAAGATGAATTTAAGGGGCATTTTTATTTGAGGTCCAGAGAAAAATGATTAGAAAGCCATTGCATTTAAATGATGTTATAAATAATACTGATGGGTTTGAAGGATATGGTTCTGTGGTAGAGCACTTTTCTAGCATGTATGAGACCTGTGTTCATTATCCAGTAAAAATAAAAATATATGTACAAAAATAATATAAAATAAACTTACTGATACAATAAAAAAGAAGTGTAGTTAAAAGAAATATCGTAAGTTCCCAGGATACTTAAATAAACATGATGAACCAATTCAGTTAATGATAATTTTATGTGGAGTACATTTCCTCATCACGATGGTTATACCTATATAATTGTGGGTTCCTCATGACTGCTTTAGGCTCAAGATTGGAGGAACCTCTCCTTTCTTAGCAAGAATGCTATCACATGCATTGGCTTCCACTGTGATTAGTCACGCTAGACTACTGTGGTGATTCGAATGTAAAATGTCTCTCATAACCTCTTCTATTTGCAATTAAGCCTCATACTCAATTCCTGGCTGGTGGAGTTTGGGGGAGGTAGACCTTTGTCAAAACAGGTTTGTTACTGGGGATGGTTCCTGGAAATTTATAGTGTGCTGTTTCCCCTAGCTGACGGGATAAGATGCCATGCTTTCCTTGCCATGATGAAAGTTCCCCTCAAAACAGTCAGCCAAAGGAAGATTTCCTTCAATAAGCTGCTTCTGGCAAGGTGGGTTTTGTTGTTGTGTTGTTTGTATTTTCGTGCTAGCAATAAGAATGTAACTATTACCAGGATCCTCTATCATATTCATCTTCATTCCCTTAATCTAGAACAATATCTCACATTCAAATACAAATAAAATCATCTAAACTGAAAAAGGATAGATAGAGAAAGAGAGAGATAGATGGTAGCTAGCTAGATAATAGATAGGGTGATGGTTAAGGTTTTTTTTTTTTCTT
>PVHP010033305.1:0-19761 GCA_004024765.1 Zapus hudsonius | reverse complement strand
CTCTGCTTGAAATAAATAAAAATCTTTAAAAAAAAAAAAAAAAACTTAAGTTCAGGGGCTGGAGAGATGGCTCCGTGGCTAAGGAGCTTGCCTGCAAAGCTCAACAACCCAAGTTTGATTCTCCAATACCCACATAAAGCCAGATGCACAAAGTGGAACAAGCATCTGGAGTTCCTTTGCAGTGGCTAAAGGCCCTTACATGCCCATTCTCTATCTGTCTCTCTTCTATCTCTCTCTGCTCACAAATAACTAAAAAAAATTTTAAAACTTAAGTTCAGTAGTATGCTACTGGACAGTAAAGCTTTGCATTTTAAAATCAAATCCAAGGGCTGGAGAGATGACTCAATGGTTAAGGCGCTTGCCTGCAAAACCTAAGTACCTGAGTTCGATTCCCCAGTGCACACATAAAGCCAGATGCACTTGGAGTGCCCATTCTTTGTCTGCCTCACTTCTCTCTCTCCCTCTCTGCTAATAAATAAATAAATAAAATTCCTTAACAGCAACAAACAAAAATGTAATCTTGGACTGGGGAGATGGCTCAGAGACTGTGAACCTAGGTTTACTTTCCCAGTACCCACGTAAAGCCAGATGCACATAGTGGCACATGTGTCTGGAGGCCCTAGCTTACCCATTCATTCTCTCTTGCTATCTTTCTAGTTACTTGCAAATAAATAAAAAAAAATTTTTTTTGGGGGGGGGTTTGAGGTAGGGTCTCGCTCTAGCCCAGGCTGACCTGGAATTCACTCTGTAGTCTCAGGGCAGCCTCGAACTCACAACAATCATCCTACCTCTGCCTCCCGAGTGCTGGGATTAAAGACGTGCACCACCACCACGCCTGGCCCCATATTCTATTTTCTTCTTTTTATTGTTGTTTTGTTTTTCAAGGTAGAGCCTCACCCAGGCTGACCTGGAATTCACTATGTTAGTCTCAGGCTGGCCTTAATCTTACAGCAATCCTCCTACCTTTGCCTTCCAAGTGCTAGGTTTAAAAGTGTGTGTCACCATGCCCAGCTTCCTGTTCTTATATAATATGCTAACTAATCAGAAAAAAAAAGCTCAAGGAATAATGGTAGCAAATCAGTTAGCTAAAAACAAAATACCAAGTTTTGTTTCTAGTTATAAACAATTCAAAGATAAATAAAACTTACTGCTGTTTGAATGACTGTGTGTGAGTTGCTGTGGTCTTTTTATGGGCAATTTTCATTTCTTCTGAGAGCTCTTCTATAGTTTCAACATCCACCTGCTCATCATCTTCAACGTAGCCTACACAGTTCTTCTGAAATACATTATCACAACAGTAAATAAATAATGTACTGGGAGAAACACACATCTAAACTTATCAAATCCATGCTTCCTTACAAAAATCAACCAAGCACTGTTCTTATTCCTCTAGTATTGAAAATCATCACAATCAGTGCCAAACATCATCTTACTCCTTGAGTGTTGATAATCCTAAACTTGTTGATCACAAAAAGGAATTAGGTTAGAATTAATCATCAAGAACTATGTTAAATTATAGATATATATTGAACAGGTATCAACAACCCTTTGGGGAAAAGCCAGTCTCCAAAGGGCTGCCTTGATACTCTATTACTATTTCTAGAGGACACAATTCAGATATGGAAATATTAAGCTTTATAAATCTTAAGATTGAAAAACAGGAAAGTAAGATTTGTTGTTTGGAAAAGAGGGTTAGGAGTTTAGTCAAGTGGCAAAGCATGTGCTTAGTGTGTACGAAGCCACGGGTTCAATCCCTAGTAACAACCACCTCCCACAATTTACCTTGACCAAAAAGAAAATAGAAGAGAAAAAGGAAATTCTACTTAAGGGGAGCATCAGGACTTGTAGGAAAAATCCTACAAATGCCCACATAGTCTTCTAAGTTTCTCTAATTTCAGTTTTCAAAAGAAGCTCCAATTGTACTTCCTTATTATACCAAAAAGGAAGAAACTGAATAAGCATCTATTGAACACCTGCCCAGAAACCAACTGAATACATTTAAGTAGATATGTTAAAGTTTATCTTTAAAAGTAATGTTCACTATGCCAGAAACTAAAAAGAAACATGTTTTTCTTTATCTATCTATCTATCTATCTATCTATCTATCTATCTATCTATCTATCTATCTATCTATCTATCTATCTATCTATCTAGGAGAGGGTGTTAACTCAAAGTATCCCAATCACCTTACTAAAATTCTACAATCAGCCGGGCTTGGTGGTGCATGCCTTTAATCCCAGCACTTGGGAGGCAGAGGTAGGAGGATTGCCGTGAGTTCAAGGCCACCCTGAGACTACATAGTGAATTCCAGGTCAGTTTGGACTAGAGCGAGACCCTATCTCAAAAAACAAACAAACAAAAAAAAAAGTTGGAAAGTTACCCGAAAATTAAATGCTTTAAAAGGCTGACAGACACTAGATGCAAGCTTTCGTGTATGCTATCCACCCAAATTTAAATAAACAATGTGCATTAAAATTTACCTAGGGAATTAATTTTGCTCTAGGGAACAAAATCAACAGACGTTCACAGGTTCTAAAGAGACAGTAATTTAAGTATACACTAAAACTGAAGAATGTCTGCCTATTGCATAGGTTTATTGCATTTGCTTGGTTTGGTCTTTTAAGACAGTCTTGCTATAGTCCAGGCTGGCCTAAAATTGCAATTCTGCCTCTACCTCAAAAGTGCTGGGATTATGTGTGTATACCACTATGCTTATCTATTGCATGGCTTTAACTATAGGCTATAGTAACCAATAATCTTCACAATGGAAGACTTAAAGTAGTTATTCACAGCTTTACTCCTATTATTTCATATAATGCTACTAACAAAGACTAGGATATGTACATCCACATAAATATGATGCAAAATTTACATTGTAGAGAACATTTAACATCTTTACTTTTTAAAAAGTCAATGTAAACCAGGGCTGGTGGCGCACGCCTTTAATCCCAGCACTCGGGAAATAGAGGTAGGAGGATTGCCTTGAGTTCGAGGCCACCCTGAGACTACATAGTGAATTCCAGCTCTGGGCTAAAGGGAGACCCTACCTCAAAAAACAAAACAAAACAAAACAAAAAAAGAATTAGCCTACAGAGAAAATATAAAGCAAATGTGTATAAATATCAAGCAATTATAGAGTTTTATCCTTGTTTATTATGGGATAACTGAGGACAAAATTAATGCAAGAATATTATGTTTAAGCATCATTGAGTATACCTATCTGTTATACTTTAAAAAAATATTTTTTGGGGGGCTGGAGAGATGGCTCAGAGATTAAGACACTTGCCTCCAGTGCCTAAGGCCCTGGGTTCAATTCCCCAGTACCCACATAAGCCAGACCTACAAGGTGGTGGCCCTGGTGTGCTTGCTCTCTCTCTCTTGCTCGCTCTCTCTCTCTCTCCTCTCTGCTTAAAAATGAATAAATAAAATATTTAAAAATATATATATTTTTTTTGTAAGAAAGAGTTAGAGAGAAGAGAGACAAAGAGAACGGGCTCACCAAGAACTCCAGATGCATGCGCCACTTTGTGTATCTGGCTTTACGTGGGTTCTGAGGAATCGAACCTGGGCCATTTGACTCCACAGGAAAGCACCTTATCCACTGAGCCATCTCTCCAGCCCTGTAATACTGTTTTTAAAAATGTATTTATTGGGGTTGGGGATTTAGCTCAGTGGATGAGCGCTTGCCTAGCAAGCACAAGGCCCTGGGTTCGGCCCTCAGCACCACACACACACACACAAAAAGTATTTATTTTGGAAGCAGAGAGACACAGATAGAATGAGACAGAGACAGAAACTGAGGTTGAGAGAATGGGAGTGCTAGGGACTCCAGCTTCTTGCAAACAAACTCCAGTTGCATGTACTACTTTGTGAACTGGCTTTATATGGGTACTGGGGAATTGAACCAGGCCACCAGGCTTTGCAGCCAAGTACCTTTACCACTGAGCCATCTCTCCAGCCCTCTTATACTTTATCTGTATAATGTAGTTAGATATTCAAAAGGTAAAGTTAACATAATAAACTTCATTGAAGTGAAATTCTAAAGTATGACAACTGATAGAGAAGTTTGTATCATCTGCTCCTGAAGAGAGTTAACAGCTTAAACTTCCAGGCATCTTGAAGAAACTGTCTATAGTTTTGTGCTTTATATCAAAGCCTATGCTGGGACAGCAGACTTTAGCCCACCACCTGATTGTACATTTTACTGGAACACAGCCACACACACTCTCTCCTCCTTCTGTGGTTGCTTCCCTAGTGCAACAGCAGTGGAGTCATATGATATTTACTATCAGGTCCTTTACAGAAAAAGTTTATCTAACTCCTACCTTATACTAAATTTTCAGTTATTTTAGCTACTAAATACTCAATTTTAAAGGATGAACAGCAACTTTAAGGCTGGACTAAATTATAATATTAGATGGCACTTTCCAGTTTTTCTCCAAAAAGAAAAACTTGTCTCTAAATATAAGCCAAGGGTTCTCCTACAGTTCTAAGGTCATGAACTCATTGTTTCTTACTTCTTACTTAAATAAGCTATGATCACATCACAGAGAAAGCATTCACAGAAGCTAGTAGGACTTTTAAAACATCTCTTTTGTTGTTTTTCAAGGTAACGTATAGCTGGCTCTAGCACAGGCTGACCTGGAATTCACTATGTAGTCTCAAGGTAGCCTCGAACTCACAGTGATTCTCCTACCTCTGCCTCCCGAGTGCTGGGATTAACTATGTGCTCTGATTGAGTGCTGGGATTTCAGCTATGAGCCATCATACCTAGACTTCAGAAATATGTATGTATATATGCATGTGTGTTTGTATGTATATATATGTGTGTGTGTATATAAATAAAACTTATTTTTGAAGCAGGTTCTTACTCTAGCCCAGGTGGACTGGGAACTTAACTCTGTAGTTAAGGCTCACTTCAAACTCACAGCAATCCTCCTACCTCTGCCTCCCAAGTGCTGGAACTAAAGGTGGCATTCGCCACCACACCCAGCTTCAAGACATCTTCTTTAAATCCAGCTTAGTAGAATCTCAATGGATCAGACCACCGTTACAAACCAAGCCACAATAACAAACAAGTGTCAAAGAATAACCTGAAAAACTAGTCAATCATGATCTAAACCTATGCATTCAAATTAATGTATTAGGTCCTAGCAATGTTTTAGAAAAGCTACTGCCTCTAGCAAATCATTTAAACCCACCAGGTTCCAGTCATAATAAAGATGGGCTCGTTACCTTGTCTGTATCAACTTCCTCACTCTGGTGGTAGCCAGAAACAACATCCACAATTTCATCAACAGAATCATCAGTTTTCTCATTCTCATCTTCTTCATTGTCCTCTTCCAAATCCAAAACAGTGAAGTCAGAACTACTTCTCCCATTTTTCTTCTCTTGCTTTGGCTGTATCTGATCTGACAGTATCTGTAAGCAACCTTTAAAACGTCTGTTTCCTTTGCTTCCTCTTGCTGCTCTCTTAGGAGCAACAGAGAAGGCTGCAGGACTAGAACTACTACTCCAAGAATCACATTCAGTTTTAAAAATTCTGTCCTTCTCAGTAGTTCCACTATTTCTAAGCAAGTCAGGGATGCCTTGTTCTTGAAACACATCAGAATTTTCCTGGCACGGCTTTGTTTCTCTAAATAATGCCATGTCTGCCTCTTTCTTATATTCTTGTGAAATTCCAACATGTTTCGGAGTTAAGAGACCCTTCAGATGTGTTTTCCACCTCTCTTTAAAATTATCCCTCCCTAGAGAGTCCTTCTTGGCTTCTCGCTGTGAACTAGACTGTTGCTCTTTACCTTGGCTACCTGATAATTCAAATTTACTTTCTTCCTTAGCGATGACTAAAAATTGATGTTGGTTTCCCTCTGGATCGCTTGGTCCTTTTTGCTGTTCCACCTTTACATCATGCTTCTGAGGCTGTGTTTTACTTACATTCTGGGATATTGTATTATTGGGATTTCCAGAAGTGGTCCTAACTTTGGTAACAGTCCATTTTTCTTTGGAACTATTCTGATTCCTGACCCCAGACTCTTCATTACCATCTTCATAGTCTTCGTCTGAGTGAGAGGCCATATTTTGGGACTTTTCAGAAGGCTTGAGAGTTGTGGAGCCATCCTCTATAACAAAATTACCACCTTCATTGTCCAGTGAACCATTTAAGGCCTCATCTGAGGAGTTACTTCCTGAGCTCTGCTTAGTCATATCAGGCTTCTCTTCTTTTGAATGGAGAGCCTCCTTAGTTTCCTGCTCTCTCTTTATAGAGCTTGTATCATCTTCCTGGTCTGCACTCTGGGAATCCTTCTTTATCTGAATGGAAGAAATATGTTGAAGTACAGAATTTGGGACAGGCTTTTGTCCTGGGAGCTGCAACAAAGCAAAGCTGCCTGACTGTAGAGGAATAAGACCAGCAGTACCAACACACGGCCCTCCTGAACTGTAAGTTATTTTGGTATCAGAGCCTCTTTTATCTGCAAAGCTCTGAGGTTCAGGAGGAGAAATCCTCAAGGTCAATGTACCAGCTTGAGAAACAAAACTAGGTCCAGAGGAGAGCAATGATGGAGCCTGAGTAATAACATTTACTGCTGGAGAAGATGCAACAGCCTGAATTACAGGACTCATGACAGAGAAAGTAGAGGATGACACAGAGGATGATGGGGTCTCAGAAGGTTTGGAAGGAGTTGGTAACCGGATTCCCATCACAGATCCTGTTAAGAAAAAAATTTAAATCATCATTGTGTAGATCAAGGTATGCTTTTCTTATTTTTTAATTGACTTAAACAATAATCCTGTATATCAACATATCATATGAACAAGCATTTCAACAAAAGAAAGGAAGATCTCTAATTGTGTACCTGGGTTTCGAAACATGACAGGCTGTGTGCTAGGCTGGGTGTTAGAACCTCGGATCTGATGTAAAGGGAGGAGCTGGACAATCTGCCCACTGGGGTGCCGGAACAGGTTCATTCCACCTGGACTCCTAACAGGTTGCAAGACCATCCGATGTCCCTGAAGCTGTGGGTTTGAGACAGGTCTAAGTGCAGGAGAGCCCTGCTGCACTGGAATCAGCAACAATCTAGGGCCAGTACGTTTCACAGGATTAGGAGAGATCTGTGGTGTAGTTACTGGAATTTGAGGGGCATTTTCTGAAAAACAGGAAATGGAGCATACTATCAGAATTTATCTTTTAAACACATATGATATATGTAAAATATTATGATGTAAGAGCCAACAATGCTGCAAGTAATTTATAAGCTGAAATATAAAGTTGATGAAATCTTGTCTTTTTATATTACATTATTTATATCTGAGAATAATTTATTTCAAACAAGTAATTGCCCAAACATTGTAGAGCATTATATTTGGAATGGGATTACCTTATATTTAGAATGGAATTCCCACCCTGCCCCCATCAGATTAGCTGGGAGATGGCCAGCTAATCTGATGTCCTGGTCTGCCAGCTCATTACAGGGAAGAGAGGCCCCGTCTTAAAGAAGGTGAAGCACAGGCACCTCATGATTATCCTCTGAAACACACACACTTCTTTTTAAAAAGCATCAATACCAAGAGGTACATTTCAAAATGTAATGGTTTTGCCTAATGAAAAACATGGACAAAACTCTAAATCTGGATTCACATTTAAATTCAAGAAATTCTGGCAACATTCTTCTTGGACTTTAAAATTAGCCTCAATTTCTCAGCTTGTCCTTCAGGAAGATGACTGCAGGAATACGACAAATAAAAATGTTTATATCTTATTATATACCTGTGTATATAATAAGATTATTGGCTTTTAAAATTATTAAGACAAGTTTTAAGTATTTGTGGAAATAAGCCATGTGTGGCTGTGCACACCTTTAATCCCAACACTTGGGAAACTGAGGTAAAAAGATCACCTTGAGTTAAGGTCAGCCGAAACTAGATTGAGTTCCAAGACAGCATGGGCTAAACAGAATCAGACCCTACCTTGAAAAAACAAACAAACAAACAAAAAAAAAACAATAACAACAAAAAAGCAGAGAAAGAAAAGCCTGGTTAGCAGGAAGCAAAAGATTTAAATTTCCACCTTTAAAAAATTTGTTTGCATGTTTTTTATGCATATAAGTGTGTGCACATATGCACCCGAATCTCTTGCTGCTACTAGATACCAGAAGTATGGACTGCTTTTACATGCAGCTTTACATGGGTGCTGAGGAACTGAACCCAGGCAGGCAAGCTTTGCAAGTGAGCCTCTCCCCAGGCCCTAGATTTCTATTTTTAATGTGGAAAATGTAAATTAAAAACTATTTCAAAGCATTAAGAGTAATTAAAGATGTACTTCAAGGCATTAAGAATAATAAAGAAAGCCGGGCGTGGTGGCGCACGCCTTTAATCCCAGCACTGGGGAGGTAGAGGTAGGAGGATTGCCATGAGTTTGAGGCCACCCTGAGACTCCATGGTGAATTCCAGGTCAGCCTGGACTAGAGCAAGACCCTACCTTGAAAAGCCAAAATAATAGTAATAATAACAACAACAACAATAATAAATAAGTAAAATTTTTCTTGCTGTTTCCCCAGATGGTATTATAAAATATATTTCAGGTACAAAGTAACATAAGTTTTAGAAAATTAATTTTTCAATTTTAATCTTGATGATGTACAGAATTATCTCTCCCTCTCCTTTTTTTTTTTTTGTTTTTGTTTTCGAGGTAGGGTCTCGCTCTAGCCCAGGCTGACCTGGAATTCATTCTGTAGTCTCAGGGTGGCCTTGAACTCATGGTGATCCTACTATTTCTGCCTCCTGAGTACTGGGATTAAAGGAGTGCGCCACCACCACACCCGGCTTCTCCCTCTCCTTTAAAAATTTTTTTATTAATTTACTTGCAAGGAGAGAGAGACACACACAGAGAGACAGAGAGAGAAAGAGAAATATGAATGGGCATGCCAGGATCTCTAGCCACTGCCAACTCCAGATGCATGTACCACTTTGTGCATCTGGCTTTACATGGGTACTGGAGAATCGAACCCAGGTTGTTAGGATTTGCAGGCAATCACCTCAACCACTGAGTCATCCCTTTCCTTTTTTTGTGTGAGGGCCTTATAATGTAGGCCAGGCCAAGTCTCCCAAGTGCTAGCTAGGACCTGGGCATGTGCCTCTGAGCTTAGCTAAAAAGTATCAGTACTTGATATTATCTTAAATATTACCCTAGTTTTTCATTAACAGAAAGAGAACAAACCATCAACTCAGACCATACAGTAAAAGCAGCTTACTAGAATTTTATTATTAGTCCCAGTGTACTTACTTCTGGGGGTTAATCTCTATTTTGACAAGTAATGCTGACCTTGAAATTAATTCTACTTTTATAAATACATTTAGGATGGGCGTGGTGGTGCATGCCTTTAATCCCGGCACTCAGGAGGCAAAGGTAAAAGGTAGGAGGTTTGTCATGAGTTCAAGGCCACCCTTGAGACTACATAGAGAATTCCAGGTCAGTCTGAGATACAGTGATACTACACCTCAAAAAAACAAAAAAAAAACCCACCTCAAACAATGGAACTACAATAGACTTACAGTTTTGTAACAGATTTAAAATGTTTGGGTAGGCTGAGAGTTAATAGTTCAGAGGCAAAGTATGCCTGGCCTGCATGCATAAATAAAGCCCTAATTTCAATTTCCAGTGCTATAAAACAATAGTCTAGACTCCACTAGCTATTAAATGTGACAGCTATGAACCTTGCAATCAACAAGAAATCAAAACAGCTTCACCTACAACAATTTCACCTCCAAAACTATAGTTAACAAATGTTTTATGGAAATAAATGGAAAACAAGTTTAACACTATGATTCATTTTCCTTTCAACAGAACTTCAACTTATAAATTCCCTAAGACTTATGCTTAAAAGACTGAAAGTGGTACTTGGACCATGTCACTAAATACAAAACAGTTAAAAGGAAATAAATCAATATCAACAATTGCTGCTGAGTTACTTACTTTCCCTTTAATCCTGCAGTCTCTTACTTTTCCCCATACTCTGAGAGGACGTTTTTAAAAAATCCCTTTTTAACTAGCTGCATTTAGACTTAAAAAAATTATCTAAGTAGATGAGTACCTACTTCAAATTCATTTAACCTAAGCCAACAAGAGGAAACTTTAAAATTTAACTAAGTTGATAAATATAAAATGTTGGTAGAGTGCTTGCCTTCCATACAGGAAGCCCTGGGGCTCGACTCCCCAGCATGGCATAAAGCAAGGTGTGGTGCTTGCAGCAAGAAGTTCAAGTGAGTTTGAGGCAGCAAGGTCTACCTTTCTCTCCTTCCTAACGATGGACACAGCATGACACACTGCCTCACACTCCTCTACTATGCCTTCTTGGCCATAACGGACTACATGTTCCAACCATGAGCCAAAATAAACCTTTGCACACTGAAGTTGCTTTTTGTTAGATATTTTGTCACAGCAACAAGAAAAGTAATGCATACAAATTAATAATAGCTAGGGATATCGCTCAGTTAGTAAAGTGCTTGCATAAAGCATGCACAATGCTCTGGGTTCAATCCCCTGCACTGGAACCTGGAATCTGATTACAAAATTGCACAGATTATCAGTGATCTCCCCTAAACCTATAATTAACTATATAAAATGTCAGGCTGGGGGGATGTTATTCAATTGGTAGAATGCTTGACTTCCATGTTTAATGTTCAGTACTGCAGAATGCAAAGGTTTTTCCAGGAATAAAACATTACCACATCATAGCAGAAACATACATTCAACTACCCAAATATATATACATATTCCTATTACATTATGTGAGTAGCTATATAGTAAAGAAACTGGTAACAACTAGACCTTACCTGATCTCTGGCTCACTGGTGAACTCCCTTTAATTCCTGAGAGTATAATAGGAACAGAGCCTAGAGAGGAAGTTGGTGTGGTCACCATGGAGGAAGGTGCAGCAGTGGTCACCATGACTACAGAAGTGGAGGCAGCAGAAGCAACAGGAAGAGATATGGTTGGAGATGTTACCAGTGACTTAGGAAATGCAACTGAAGCCACAGGGGTAGTTATCCCAGTAGTTTTGACAAGGTTCACAGTGGCTGTAGACTGGGTAGATGTTACAACGGTGTTGGTTTTACTAGTTTCAGAGATTTCAACAACCGCAGCAGTGGAGCCACCAGAAGAACAAGTATTTTCTTTAGCTCCAGTGTCAGAAATAGCAGCCATAGATGTCACAGCAGTAACATTTTCTAAAATCATTTGAGGGACAGTGGTGACAGCAGCCGTCACAGTGCTGCACACCTGAACTGGCTCAGAAGAAACCACAGGTGTGACAACCATCACTGGAGAAGGTCTGATACTGAACTTCTGTGGCCCTGTCAGGGGTTGGGGTGTGCTAACTCCAGGTATCTTCTGCTGCAAGGCTCCAACTTTACTCATCACAAACTGTGTGAACACACCACCAGGAGAAGGTCGAGCCGCTGCAAATAAAAATTTGCAGGTCAAAAATCTTCAGATCTCTTATTCTGCCCTCGTAGTGACTGCTTATCAACATTAGTTGTGCACCACTGGGTCAACTGCTGACAAGTGCCATCTACCTACCTGAGTCACTACTTCCCTCAGACAAAGAAAACCCTTATAATTCTTAACAAGAATGAAAACTGAATTTTCTAAGGAAATTCTTTAGCATATGTAATAAATTAATAGGACACTAAAAGAAATAACTCAATAGCAAAAAACAACTTTTTCACCTAAAACGGACAAAAGAGTTTCCTCCCTAAATTTTAAAACTTGTTTCAATAATTTCCTCCTGACTCAATTTATCTCTGGAGTTGAAATCTTAAAAACAGTTAAATGCTATCTATTTTCAAAACACATAAAGACATTTTTCAAAAGAGTGTAGGATAGGATTTTTTTCATTGTTTTAAATCACAATCAAAGCTAATTTTATTAATGGAACGCTTCACGAATTTGCGTGTCATCCTTGCGCAGGGGCCATGCTAATCTTCTCTGTATTGTTCCAATTTTTTTTTAGTATATGTGCTGCCGAAACGAGCACAAAGCTAATTTTTTTAAAGAGGCAAAATAGGTTGTTTTAAAAGTATACAAAGCCCATCCTGTCTTCAGTCTAACTTCCAGCCAGGTATTCAATATCCTGCTAGAATAATAAAAAATAAAGACAATAAACCAACTGTAGATACTCTGAAAACCATACCAAATGCTTCAAAAAGGTAATATAAGCTAGACTACTGTACTGTTAAGCAATAGTTTTCATTCACAAGACAGGAATGTATGAAATTATATTTTAGAAGAGCCTTCTAGTTTAAGCCTATACTAAGCTGTATTAAGCCAGCTTTTGCTAGCTTCTTAAATTAGTAAGTGGAAAGAATACATATGTAACTGATGTAAAAACCCTGATCCTCACAGGAAAAATACTACAGAAAATATTTTAAAGCGAAATTCTTCATCTTTTCTACATTGATATAGTCTGTAAGTCTCAAAAATAACTGTAAAACTAGAGTTCAATTCCTCTAGTATTACAGGTCATCAAAAATTATCTTTAAAAAATCAAAAGTACTTAAGCAAAGACAGATATTAAGAATAATACCAGGCTAGATTGAGACCCTACCTTAAAAAAAAGAATAAGGTGTGGTGGCACATGCCTTTAATCCCAGCACTCAGAAGGCCAAGGTAGGAGTAGTTCGAGGCCAGCCTGAGACTACATAGTAAATTCTAGGTCAGCCTGGGCTAGAGTAAGACCCTATACCTCAAAAAAACAAAAGAAAAGAAAAGAATAGGGGATGGAGAGATGGCTCAGCAGATAAGGTGCTTGCCTACAAAGCCCAACAACCGGGGTTAGATTCCCCAGTGTTAACGTTAAGCCAGATGCACAATTGGTGCATGCGCTGAAGTCAGTTTGCAGCAACTGGAGGCCCTGCTGTGTACCCATTCTCTCTGTCTCTTCTATCTCCCTCTGCTTGCAAATAAATATTTTTTAAACACCACAGTCTTTATTTCTCAAGTTTTATAACCTCCATACTGCAGTTGCTTGCCAAGCACAGTTACAGGCATTTACAAACCACATATACTCTCTGACTTACCAATTGGTCTTTTTGCTGGGACGAATGCCTTCGGATTCTTCCCAGGGCGATTTGATGTAGTGTCAGAGGAGGAAGATGCCATTTTGGAATTGGATGCTGAAGGCAACAGGGTACGTGGTTTCCTGGATGCAGCCACCTTGGCATTGGATGCTACCTTGGAGATGACAGTACTGAGGGTTGAGAGGTCCAGGACTGAGGGTCGCAACCTGCCTGTGATATAAGCAGCTAGCCTATTGGCTGGGTGCAATGCCCCCATCTGTCCCAATAGCAACTTAGCCTGCGGGTAACTCTTACCATTAACCTGAAACAAGTGGCAAAGAGAAATTCTGTAAAGATAAAATTCTCTTGCTAACTCTTCTCCCTTGATAGGGGTTTCTTTTTTTTTTTTTTACAAAATTTTAAGTCTTAAGTGGGCAAGAAGTAGTTTTTTCCATCTAAGTAATAGAGAGGTGGAAAATGCTATCATCTGCTGGTTTGATCTCATCCTCTTCATTTTAGTTTAAACAAAGAATCTTGGAAACTAAATTCATCATTTCTATCATAAATATGTGAAAGACACATAACCGTGTCCAGACTCATTTAATTGTTTTAATAAGTGTAGTTATTAACTATGTTCCACAAAAATCTCTCTTGAGAGAAAAAAGGCATAATAAACCCTCACACAAGGGTCCTTTCAAGCATCTTTCATATTTGAAAACTATATATGAATCTATAATGTTATAACAACTATTGTTACAAAGTCACTTTAGTTTTTGATTTTCTAAAGGTTCACATTTGAAGATATCCTTATATCATGAACAAAACAGACTCAAAATTGGAAAAATTCAGTGTAATTTTAGATAATGTCACTAAACATTCATATGATAACCAACAAATAAGGCATTTATTTTTTGTACTGCTGCTCATCTTGGGCAGCAGTATGGGAGAGGAGTGTGTTTAAAAAAAAAAAGCCTCCCAAGATTCATACCCAGGTTATTGAGTATAACCTTTTCTCGGTCCTCTTTTCAACATTTAAAAATGGGGGATGGAGGATGGAGTAAGGAGTTATCTCCTCTTTAAAACAGGGAAATACTAAGGAGAACAGCTATTGCCACTGTCTACTCAGATACACAAAATTGCTCTTTGCTACTTAAGTAAAAAGATCAGGAATTTCTCTCTCCCTTCAGTTTGGTACAAGAACTCTGATCTTAACTAGGGTTTTAGGCTATGTGAAATCTAGGTCACTTATTCCTGCCTGATCCTTTAAGGCTACTTTTAAGTCAACTACTTAGTGTCTTCCCCCAAGGTCTAGACAGGCTGAGTATACCTTATTCAAAATACCCAGGAGCAACAGGGTTTCAGGTTCTGGACTCTGGAACATTGCATGGATAGTGAACTATCTCAGAGATAGGACCAAATCAAAACAAAAATTTCATTTAGATTTCTCATTCTGTATCATTTCCTATTTTAGATCTTTGTATTAAGAATGCTAAATCTGCCAGGTGTGGTGGTGCATGCCTTTAATCCCAGCACTTGGGAGGCAGAGGTAGGAGGATTGCCATGAGTTCAAGGCCACCCTGAGGCTACATAGTGAATTCCAGGTGAGCCTGGACTAGAGTGAGACCCTACCTTGAAAAACCAAAAAAAAAAAAAAAAAAGAATGCTAAATCTGTATTATAAGCTACCTAATTGTTCATGCAATTTACATTCATTTTTCTTTAATATTTTATTTATTTGCAAACAGAGATACAGAAGAGAGATACAGAGAGAAAGTATGGGTGTGCCAGGGCCTCTAGCCACTGCAATCAACTCCAAAAGCATGTGCCACTTTCTGCATCTGGCTTTATGTGGGTACTAGGAATCGAACTCGGGTTACTGGGTTTGTAGGCAAGCATCTTAGCTGCTGAGCCATCTCTCCAGCCCCCAAGTTACATTCGTAATACAAATTCTCTTTGTTTCTACTTAACCGTGCCTTTAATCCCAGCATTTGGGAGGCTGGGGTAGGAGGATCACAGTGAGTTCAAGGCCATCCGAACTACAAAGTGAGTTCCAGGTCATTCTAGGGTGAGAGACCCTGCCTCAATCTGAGAAAGAGAGAGAGAAAGAGAAGAAAGAGAGGCAGAGAGAGAGAGAGAAACTACCTAATTTGTTAAACAACTAAGAGATATAACCTACAACAATAGCTATACTAACAAAATCCCATGAAGTGACTATGTGTTTGAATAATATATTGTTAAATTAAAATCTTTCTCAGGGCTAAGGATGTAGCTTAGTGGTCCAGTACCTGCCTAGTTATGTAGGAGGTCTTAGGTTCAACCCCTGGGACTATGAAACTAACACCACCCCATGTTTCTAAACACATGCACTGTCTATTTTGAAGTTAATTTTACCTCTCTCTGCTATCTCTAACACAATCTACATGTTTTTTCTTTGAAAACTCCTAACTATCTTTGCTTGATTGTCAAAGAGTCACTATAGCCCAAGCAATAAAACTTAAGAAAAGCACCACTCTGGAAAGACTGGAAATAAAACTATAATCTAATGCAATGCTCTATGTTTCTGTTTGTAAATGTGCCAAATTCACCCCAGGAATCCAATGCATCTAGACTTCTTGTCAAAAAGGAATACTGATTTTATTGCCCCTATCTAAGAAAATGCAAAGACAAATGATTTAAGGTCAACAAAGGGATCTATCTTGGAGGGGGGGGAAATCAATGGGCTACCTAAATATAAAAAGGTGCTATACCCAGATTAAATATAATTCTCACCTGGATAAGCCCAGATGTAGTTGAACTGGGTTTACGTTTATAGGCCACAAGCTTCCCTGCAGGAGAAAGCCCTGCATAAAAGGGCAGACCTTTGCCTCCGTGTAATCTCTCCCTCACTGAATCCAGGGCATTTGTCTGCACCGGAGAGATCTCATCCATTTTCCCAGGGGACAATGGACCATCCGGAGTCTCTGATCCAGATTTCCCAGCCATATCATCTTGGTCTTGACATGATGGCATAGAGATTTTCACATGAGAAGAATACACAGGAGGGTTCTTCTCACCCCGGCTCTTTCGCTGAGAAGCCAACTCAATGATGAAGCTGCCCACCTTGAGTGACTGTGGCATGTTGCTATTGATGTGCTGGGATAAGATGCTCAAGATCTTGTTCCGATCTTCCTCCCAGTTGCAGTCTGATATGATCTCTATCAGTTTGGTGGGGCCACCAGGTGACTTCTGATGCACGTAAGAGGTAGAAGAGGACTCCCCTTCATTACAGGAGGATTTCCAGCTCTTTTCTGATTAAAAAAAAGACAGATATTTCTACACCACAGCCACTCTTAATGATCTTTAAAATAAATTCAAAGGGCTATGTGTGGTAGTGCATACCTTTAATCCCAGCAGAGGTAGGAGGATTACTGTGAGTTCGAGGCCACCCTGAGACTACATAGTGAATTCCAGGTCAGCCTGGGCTAGAGTGAGACCCTACCTTGAAAAACTAAAGGAAAAAAGTTCAAATTTCTCAATGTCCTAGTCCCAATAATACTGTCAGTCGTTACCTACTATTGTTAAGTTTAATATTCATAATTTGATAGTTTTAAAGAAAAAAAATCTCATAGAATTATACTACAATTGTCTTCATTATCCCACTGACTAAATTCTCATGAAAGAAAATTTCCTTAACACTGCTCTAAAAGGCCATAACTATTTTATTATAAGAAAGCACTACAACTTGCAAATACAGTGTGATCTATACCCATGGTTAGGCTTACTTGACATAGCTTACTGTTTTGATATCTATATAAGTAAAACAAAGATACTTATAAGCCTACTTTGAAATATGTGAAGGTAAGAGTCAATACTAAAGATTAGCAAAAAATATAGTTTTTTGGTTTTTGAAAAAGGCACACACTAACTCTAGTTTCTTTTGCAAACTTTTCTATGCCTCTGTATGTGATTATTTCATTCTATATTGTACGCAGATCACTCAACTCCCCAGTGAATTTCTACCCATAGTGAGAAGTTGACAAGATATAAATCTCACTAGGCAGATTTCTACAGCAGAACTTCTTAACCAATGTTAGTTATATCAAGGATATATGCACCATCATCTCCAGGAGGTTCCCTCTACCCAGCAGCCTACTCTACTTTCCTCAGTGTACTCCAAGGCACAGCACATTCTGTGTATCACGGCATTCTTAAAAAGCAGCTACTGCTTAAATATCTCAGTCTTCAGAAGCATAACCAAAAACAAATGGGTAACTCCCTATTTATTAGGGTCATAATCTCATCACAATATTTCTGGAGGTAGCCTCTGTTAGATAAATTAGTAATAATCCTTCCATTCTCCATCTGCTTTTCACCAGTGGTGGCAACTATGGAAGACTTGAGGCAAATTTCAATAGTTAATAATGTCCATATTATTGAAGTTTGGAAGGAGATTTAAAAAAATTTCACTGGCTAGGTGTGGTGGCACATGCCTTTAATCCCAGCACTACAGAGGCAGAGTTAGGAGGATAGCTTTGAATTCAAGGCCAGCCTGAAACTACATAGTAAATTCCAGATCAGTCTGGGCTAGAGTAAGACTCTACCTCAAAAAAAAAAAAAAAAAAAAAAAATCAAACAATTTTTTTTCCATTGGACTCCCTTTTTATGGCCCTTGCAATGAAATACTTATCAATACAAATGGACTTCCTTTAATTTTTGAGGAATATTAACCCAAATAACTGGAAAAGACATCACTTTCACAGCAAATATTAGAAACAGCATAGGGAAAGATTCTGAATTGCTGATTTTGGATGTTTGCATTTAAATAATTCAGACTTATTTAATAATTATCAAACATTAAGATCTAATTTTTATCCTTACCTTGTGATTTATCAGAATCACCCTCTAAGTCACATATGAGCTGTTTTAAAGAGTGTTCAGAATCAGGTTCCTGAAGAAAGGAATAACATAGAAATGCTTCAGTCAACATTTCTACACAAAAGAGCATTAAATCTCTCATGAAATTTCAATCAGTAGCATAATCAACAACTTCACATCTACATACACTATATAATGTAATCCTAGGCAAAAAGTCTTATTCTTTAAAATTCTTAACAATGAGGCCCAAAAGGAATAATTTATATTTACTATAGTATATTCTAGTAAAGAAACAATATTTGGTGTGTAACAAGAGAAGCAGTAGATAATTAAGAAAAATTATCAATATGAAAAGATGTAAGTCCTGCTAATTATAGATAAGCAAATTAATTAAAACCAGGAAAGAACAATACTTTTAATAATATTGCATGACAGGCAGAGAAATAATGTCATGGGGAGCCAAGTGAAGATGAATTATTTTGGTAAAAATGCAGATTGTTATGAATGAATACTAGCAATAGGAGATTATAAATTAAAAAGTTACGCAGAGTTAGTTCACCTTTGTACTACAGCTCTCGGGACTAGAAGAACACAGGCTCTGCTGCTGAAATGATGGCGATATGGATGGAGACGGAGATGGTTGTCTCTGTTCTTCTTTCTTTCCTTCATACACTCGAACTCGGGCACAAGTCATCATACTTTCAAAGTACAAATAGACGGGATCTTTGTCCTCTTCCCGTATCTGTAAGTTTCACATAACAAAGAAATACCCTATTATAATGGTGAAAAGAGACTCCAGAAGAAGCATGTTCAATCTTCTTTTCCATTATAGCAGTTGAAATTTTCTTCTTTGTTGTTTTGAGACAGTTCTACCCTGGCCTTGATTTTCTTGATCTCCTTGCCTCACATCCCAAGAACTGAGATCACAACAGCATTTAACACCACACCCAGCTAGTTAAAAAAAAATTAGCAAAAGCTGTAAAATCTAGACAGTATTGTTCATGTGTGCTGAATTTTGTATTACTCAGAAAAGATCTGGTCTTTAGGAAGAACTTTTTTTTTGTTGGGGGGTGAAGTAGGGTCTCACTCTAGACCAGGCTATCCTGAATTCACTATGTAGTCTCAGGGTGGTCTTGAACTCATGGTGATCCTCCTACCTCTGCCTCCTGAGTGCTGAGACTAAAGGTGTACAGCACCACACCCAGCTAGGAGAAACTTTCTGACAGGCCAGACAATACTTCTCAAATCATCTGTGGTGAATGGTGCACGTGTCAGTCTATCAAAGACCAATATTTTAGTAAAAGACATTTAGCAAAATAAATTACTAATTCTCTCTCCCCTCCCCTCAAATAAAAATTTTAAAATAAATTATTAGAAAAATAGAAGACATGTAAAATTGATTCAAGACTATTTTTTTACTATTTGCTAAAGAAGTTTTTTAACATTTGTTCTTCGTTTCTACATTTGCTTAATCATAGATCAGCAACAGTTTTAGACTGAAAGAGCAGACATACTGTGCCATACTGTAGTGAAGGATCTACCTTCAAGTTAACAGACCAAGAAGACTGAAACACATCTGGTAATCCAAACTGTTTAAACTGCTAACAGAACCAAAGAACTGCTTACTTTTCAGTCTTTAAAAAGTCATATGGTATCTATTGTTACTTTAAATCTTAAACTTTGCTACTACTGTACATAAAAATTTCCACTAAAAAGTTTCTTAGCATGGTGTGGTGGTGTACACCTTTAATCACAACACTTGGAAGGCAAGAGTATCCCTGTGAGTTCAACGCCTAGGACTAAAGAGTAAATTCTAGCTGGACGTGGTGGCGCACGCCTTTAATCCCAGCACTCG
>PVHP010033304.1:0-19796 GCA_004024765.1 Zapus hudsonius | reverse complement strand
CAAACATCAGGAAAGCTATATACATAAACACATTAAGGAGGTCAAAATGGGAAAGAAATAAGAGTGCAGCCCTGAAGAGCTGATACTAGCTGTACATACATATGAACACACACACACACACACACACACACACACACACACACACACACACACACACACCTCAAACTAGCTGCCCCATTCTCACTAGGTCCTGAGCAGCACTATACTGTTCTGTAGCATATCCAACATGTTAACTGGATTTTCTCTTTTTAAAAAATATTAGCAGGAATTTGAAATTTGCCTATCTTCTGAGAAATATAATTCTATAAATGAAATTGGGCTATTCCAGTTTGCAAAGAATACAACTCCAGAAACTAAGATTTGGATTTTCTGTATTTTGTTCACTCATTTTCAATTAGTCAACTTTTTTTCCATCCCATTGCAAGGCTGATTCTATTCCCACTCTTGTTAAGAGGATCCTAGGGCTGGAGAGATGGCTCAGCGGTTAAGGCACTTGCCTCCAGTGCCTAAGGCCCCGGGTTCAATTCCCCAGGACCCACATAAGCCAGACCCACAAGGTGGTGACCCTGGTGTGCTCTCTCTCTCTCTCTCTCTCTCTCTCTCTCTCTCTTTCTCTCTCTCTCTCTCTGTATCTCTCTGCTTAAAAATGAATAAAAGAGGATCCTACTTCCCATCTGAGAAGACTCACAAACACCCTCATCTGAAACCACACAATCACTTTCTACTCAAAATAACCCCATATCACTTTCCTTTATTTTTCTACTAACACAATTCACAGCCTGAACACTTCCCTTATTCAGCTAGGACACAGCCTTCCAACATTAGGAAATCTTAGGTGTCAATTATTTATAATAAAAGAGTACTCAAAATTATTCATTAACTAGGAAACAATGCTTTCTTTTATTAAGAAAAAAAGACTATTGTAGAGGTGCTTAAAATATTAAATTTAAAAAAAAATATTTTGATCTCATTTTATTTTTTAAAGCCTCAGGATGTAAGAAGTTTCTTTATTCTATGCCTGGGAGGTTTCTTTCCTGAGGTCACAAGATCAAATCAAACTTGATAGATGGGCACTTTTTTGTTTTGTTTTAGTTTTTCAAGGTAGGGTCTCACTTTAACCAAGACTGACCTGGAATTCACTATGTAGTCTCAAGGTGGCCTCAAACTCATGGAAATACTCCTATTTCTGCTTCCCAAGTGCTGGGATTAAAGGCGTGCATCACCATACCCGGCTTCCTAACTTAAATTTTTGTTTTGTTTTGTTTTTTCGAGGTAGGGTCTCCCTCTAGCCCAGGCTGACCTGGAATTCACTATGTAGTCTCAGGGTGGCCTTGAACTCATGGTGATCCTCCTATCTCTGCCTCCCGAGTGCTGGGATTAAAGAAGTGCGCTACCACGCCCCACTCTAACTTAAATTTTTAATAGCTATGTTTTAACAACTTGTTCATCAAATTCTTGGAAATTTAACAATGGTCTTTCTGAGCGGGTTTTGATATTTGATTGGTCAAGCCCTGCTCATATGGACCCTTTTAAGTAAAAATTAAAAAATCCTCCCGCCGGGTGTGGTGGCGCACGCCTTTAATCCCAGCACTCGGGAGGCAGAGGTAGGAGGATCACCATGAGTTCAAGGCCACCCTGAGACTACATAGTGAATTCCAGGTCAGCCTGGGCCAGAGTGAGACCCTACCTCAAAAAAACAACAATAACAAAAGTCCACCCAATGTTATTTGGAAGCTAATATGAAACAAAATAGATGCTGAGTTCAAACCCTAGGGCCTTCAATGCAAGAATATGGCTCTATTCATATAACCATAGAACATATTAAATTTATTTTACAGGTTAAAATTATAACAAAAGGAATTATCTTAAAACACCTGAAATCTAAAACAATCTCTCAAAATGACCAAGGAAGATGAAATTTAAGTTTGAAAAAAATTCCATCAGTCCTTACCTTTGAAAAATATGCTCATTTGGTATATATGTTTATCATAAAACATTTGAAGGGCATAAAAAAGGTATAATCAGCCAGGTGTGGTGGCTCATGACTATAACTCAGTATTCAGGAGGTACAGGCAGGAGGATTGCTACTATTGAGGCCAGCCTGTGCTACAGAGTGAGTCCAAGCCAGCCTGGACTACAGAATGAAAGCCTGCCTCAGTTAAAAAAAAAAAAATGGAGGGAGGGAGGACCCAGCAGTTAAGGTGCTTGCCTGAAAAGGCTACGGACCAAAATAAATAGATGATTGATTGATTGATAGATAGATAGATAGATAGATAGATAGATAGATAGATAGATAGATAGATAGATGATAGATAGATAGATAGATAGATAGCCTAAGGACCTGGGGGGGGTTCAATTCCCCAGTATTCATGTAAAGCTAGATGCACAAGGTGGCACAGACATCTGGTGCTTGTTTTCAGTGGCTAGAGGCCTTGGCACACCCATTCTCTATCTACCTCTCTTCTCTCTCTCTCATAAATAAATAAAATATTTTTAAGGAAAAGAAAAAAGAAAGTATAGCCAATATGGAGTAACAAACACAAAATTAACAGATTTATCTGAAATAGATAAAATATATGAAACAATGCTTTATTTTTTTATTTTTATGTATTTATTTGCAAGCAGAGAGACAGAGAGAATGGGCACATCAGAGCCTGTTGCCACTTCAAACAAATCCCAGAGGCATGTGCCACTTTTGTGTGTCTGGCTTTATGTGGGTACTGGGGAAATGAAACCCAGGCTGTCAGGCCTTGAGCGCAAACGCCTTTTAACTACTGAACTTTCTGTCTCTCTAACCCCTAAAATAATGGCTTTAAAGACATTTCTCATCAAGTAATGCAGGACAGTGAGCCACAAGAGGGCACAAGTGAAGTGAGTTCTGAGAATGCCTCCTCGGCCTGCCTTGAGAACAAGAGTCCCAAGGGCTTTCCATTATCCATCACAGTTGAAAAGACAGGGTAGAGAGTTTGGGGAGACCAAGGCAGAGAATTTACAGGACAGAGGTGGAACACAGGGGGCTGCACATAGGAAGCACCTGGAACTCTACAGTGATCATCCTGAAATACTCAGCAGGGTACTGCAAACATGAAATGGCACTACATAGATAAGGAATAATGTCTCTTCACACTAACCAGAGATGACAACTCAGTTTATGTGGCACGAGGTAGACTGATTCCAAGGGTCTAGGGAATAACTACTCTAGAGAACTGCTTTGACCCAAGTAACTAAACTTAAGGAAAAGATCAAACTGTATTCTGTGACACAGAACAATTTTATCTTACTCAGCAAGGTAAAAGTCATGTTTGAAACCTAAGCAAATTTACCAGACATGTAGAAAAGCAAAAATAAATAAATAAATAAAAATAATAATGGCCATTGAAAAGGAGAAAATTCAATCAGTTAAATTTAACAAACAGCCGGGCTGTGGTGGCGTGCGCCTTTAATCCCAGCACTCAGGAGGCAGAGGTAGGAGGACTGCCATGAGTTCAAGGCCAGCCTGAGACTACATAGTGAATTCCAGGTCAGCCTGGACTAGAGTGAGACCCTACCTCGAAAAACCAAAATAAATAAATTAATTAATTAATAAAAAATTAACAGACATAAATGTTAGAACTACCAAATAAGGGTATTAAAACATATTCCAGGGTCCAGGGAAAAGGCTCGATGGATAAAGCACTTGCTGCTCAAGCCTAAATCTCCAGAACACAAAGCTTCTATAATCCCAGCATGGTGACAGTGAGAGGGAGGCAGAGACAGGAGAATTACCCAGAAGTTCAGTGAGCTGCAACAGCAGCAAGAATGGAAGGGAGGGAGGGGTACATGTGTGCATGCCTCTGAAGTTTGTTTGCAGCAGCAAGAGATCCTAGTGCACCCATTGTTTTTCTCTCCCCTCACAAATAAATAAATTTAAAAAAAAAGAATATATAGCCAGGCATAGTGGTGTATGCCTTTAGTCTCAGCACTTGGGAGGCAGAGATAGGAGGATCACTGTGAGTTTGAGGCCAGCCTGGAACTACGGAGTTGAGTTCCAGGTCATCCTGGGCTGGAGTGAGACTCTTCCTCAGAAAAAAAATATATATGTATACATGAAAACAAATCTTCAATAAGTTTTAGCAAATCAAATCCAGCAATAGAAAAAGAATATAATCAAGTGGGATTTATGCAAGGCTGGTTTGACATGAAAATGAATTAATATAGTTCATCTTATTGACAACAAAAATGATTGTTTCAATAGATGCAGAAAAAGTATTAAACAAATCCAACATATATCAGGAATTAAAAAAAAAATCAGCTGGGCGTGGTGGCGCACGCCTTTAATCCCAGCACTCAGGAGGCAGAAGAAGGAGGAGGATCACCATGAGTTCAAGGCCACCCTGAGACTACATAGTCAATTACAGGTCAGCCTGGACTAGAGTGAGACCCTACCTCGAAAAACAAACAAAAAAAAAAAAAAAAGAAAGAAAGAAAGCACAAGCTTTCAGAAAACTACAAACAAGGAAGCTTTCTCAACTTGTCAAAGAAATCAAGAACAAAACAATCATATCCTAACAGCTAAACCCAATTTAATGGTGAAAGACTGAAGGTTTTCCCTTATAGTAGGAAAAAGGCATATCTACTCTTACAAGTTATACTTAACACTGTATAGAAGATGCCCCCCCCAAAAAAAATAGGGGAGGAGGATTTTGCAGTTACATTGCCAAGGCAATCTTGGAACTCCTTGGCTCAAGCAATCCTCCTATCTCAGCCCCCAAGTAGCTGGGGCTATGGGCATGTGCCACACCACCTTTGGCACTATTTTTAATTCTATCTGCATTCTATCTATGTATTTTGAAGCTAGACTGTTGGATATTAGTAAGGAATGATGGTTTCTTGCCTAGTTTTTTTTTTTGTACTTTTTAATTTTTTAATTTTTTTTTTCAAGGTAGGGTCTCACTCTAGCCCAGGCTGACCTGGAGTTCACTATGTAGTCTCAGAACCTGAACTCATAGCGATCCTACTACTTCTGCCTCCCAAAGTGCTAGGATTAAAGGCATGTGCCACTATCCCAGGCTCCTTTTATAATTTTTCGATTTTTAATTTTAATAATAAATTTCACCTTCAAATTAATTTTCTCTAATATTATTCTGCTTTATCAAATTTCTTTTGGAACAGGATTTTTCCATACCTTTACTTCCAATTTCTCTGATTACTTTGGTTACAGATTTGTCTCCCTGCACATAGCTAGGTTATTTTCTATTCAGTCTAACAAGTTATTTACCACTATATAAAAAACTACCCCAAAACAAAGTGATGTTAACAACAATCATTTTACTGTTCTTGTGATTCTGTAAGCAGAAATTCTGACAGGACACAGCAGAGACAGTTTGTCTCTGATCCACAATGTATGAAACGTGAATGGATGAAGATGACTGAGCTGTCCTAACAAGGATCAGTCTGGGGGCCTTTGTACTTCTCCAGGTGGTGTCTGCTAGGGCCAGACAGCCCAGTGTGGCTATTCACTCACTCATATGGTTTGCAATTGATGCTGGTTGTGGCTCACTGGGGCTATCAAGTGTCTACGTGTCCTCTCCCTCTCACTTGGGTTTCTCACAGCATAATAGCTAGGTTCTGAGAGTGAGGTATTCCAACATTCATAGGCAAAACATGTGAGGCTTATGACCTAGCCTCAGAAGTCCCAGGAAATCACATTCTATTAGTGAAGCAGGTCACTAAAGCCAGACAAGATTCAAGATGAGAAGAAAATCACTCTACTTCTGAATGGCAAGAAAGGAAGAAACTGATAGTGGCCATGTTGGAGTCAAACAACCAGACCACCCTCTGACCCCAACAACTCCCTCCCACATGCAAAGTACACTCACCCTCTCCTAAGACCTTCAAAATTCTCATCTCATTATGGCATCAGCTTGCTGTTCAGAATCTCCATATCTAAATCAGGTCCAGGTGTGGTTGAGGCTCCTCAGCTGCAGTTCCTCGGACACCGCTACTGGAGTCTAGTTCCTCTTGATCTGAATTGAAGAGACAAATTATCTGCTCCCACACACTCAACATACAAACACACAGTACTGAGACTGACTCAGAATAACCATAATAGACACTCTCATTCAAAATGTGAGGAAAAGTGGGAAGGAAAAGGAAATACACAACAGTTACTAGCTCATTCAATCCTGAAATTCAGTCAGACATTATGTCACCAGCTCCTCACTACAGCCACTACTATTTCCTGCCAAGAATTCTCCATACTTCCTGGCTCCAGTCTTTGGGTTACCTTATTACGTAAAAAATGATTAGTGTACAATTTCTTAAAAGCACATGGATTTCCAAGGCATCTTATATAGAGAGAGCTCTAACACAAAACCTACGCCCATATTCTCTACCTCAAGTCCTGTGTAAAGGCAACTATCAGAAAATACCCTCAAGATGCCTAGAAGCCTTCTTGTCTGAGACTAGGTCCAAGAGGTGTTCCCTGCAGATCTTTAGACATACATTTATCCAGCTGAAAGGTTCTAAATGTGGCACTTCCTTAAACCTTTCTGAAGTCTAAGCAAAGGAATTTATAGTTACGCTCTTCAGAATACCTTGGATTTTATCATTGCTCTGAAGTAATATATTTAAAAGTAACTGACCATCTGAAGAAACTGGGAATAAGGAAAAATTGTCTAACACAATCAATCCTGTATTAGAAATATTCTTCATGTCAGGCATGGTGGCTCATGCTTGTAATTCCAACAGTTGAGAGGCTAAGGCAGGATGGTTGCCATGAGTTTGAGGCCAGTCTGGGCTAATAGTGAGTTCCAGGTCAATCTGGGCTATAGAGTGAGACTCTGTCTGAAAAACAAACAGCTGAACATGGTGACACATGTCCATAATCTCAGTACTTTTGAAGGTAGAAGCAGGAGGATCAAGGGTCATCCTTGGTTAGATGGTAAAGACCCTACTGCTGAAGACCCCACATGCTTGGGTGCAGATCACTGGGAAATCTGGCTGGAGCTGAGCTGGAAACCTCCTCCCTGTTCACCAGCTGAAAGAAGGCTGGAAAAAGCTACAGCTGCATGCAGCCCTATGGGAGAGAGAAGGCATCAACGATGGTTAACAGCAATGGACCTTGCAAGCCTTATATTTGGCCTGCCAGGCCAAAGGTGCCAACTGGTGCAATAGTGGCACATATATTGTGGGGAAAACCAACTGCTATCTAATTGGACTGGAGGCCCACTCCATGGGAAGAAGTATATGCCTGGTACTAAAGACCTAGTCAAAAGCCTATGTCAGGGGAGACGATGGGCCCTAGGGGAGTAACATTTGCTGTTGTCTAGCTAAATGCATATATTATGTCCACCAAACTGCCTTACAAGCATTTTTTTTCTAATATGTATTTTCATATATTAATGTTACTCTCACTTTTGGCTAGAGAAACTTCTCTTTCCAGGTAAAGCCAGATGCATAGTGGTGTATGTAATCCATTTGGAATGGCTAGAGGCCTTGGTGTACCCATATTCTCATTCTCGCTCTCTCTCCTGGCAAATAAATGAAGAAAACATATTTAGGAAGGAAAGAAGGGAGGGAGGGTGTGTGTGTATATGTGTGAGAGTGGGGCCTAGGTGGTAGAAACCTTTAATCCCAGCACTCAGGAGGCTCAGGTAGGAGTTTGAGGCCAGCCTACGGCTACAGAGTTAGTTCCAGGTCAGCCCAGGCTAGAGTGAAACCATGCCTCAAAAGAAAAAAGTGTAGAAAGATGGCTTACTGGTGAAGGCATTTACATGCAAAGCAGAACCCAATTTCGATTCCTCAGTACCCATGTAAATCCAGATGCACAAGGTGGTGCATTTGTCTGGAGTTTGTTGGCTGGAATCCCTGGCATGCCCACTCTCCCTCATTCTCTGTCTCTCTCTCTTTCAAATAAAATAAGTAAAGAAATAAATATTTTAAAAATCTTTTTAATAGTTTATTTTTTGGCTTATTTATCTTTGCACCTAAGCATAGGAAGTTAGCAGAAGCTGGGTAGCACTTTTCAACATTTTGCCAATAAATTTCCTCTGATCAAATTTATTACATTTTCTGTCTTTTGTGTTTCAGTGCCAGTAAAGCATTTATTACCTAATGGTAAGTTCCACTCATCATCATAAAGTGAAACAATCATGTAATTATCTTTTAATGTCCATGTAAAAAGCATACAAGGGCTAAAGTGATTGTTCAGTGGTTAAGGTGCTTGCCTGCAAAGCCTAACGAACGATCCAGGTTCAATTCCCCAGTACCCACGTAAAGCTAGATGCACAAAGTGATGCATGCATTTGGAGTTCATTTGCAGTGGCTAGAGGCCCTGGTGTGCCCATTCTCTCTCTCTCTCTCTTTCTCCCTCCCTCTCTTTTCTCTCTGCCTGTCTTTCTGCTTGCAAATAAATAAAATATGCAATATTACAGATTGTTTATTTGATATGATCCAAGCATTTGGGTGATGAAGAAAGGAGGATCAAGAATTCAAGACCAGCCTTGGCTACATAGGAATTTGAGGCCAGTCTGAGTTACTCGAGATCTTGTCTCAAAAACCAAAAATAAGCCGGGCATGGTGGCACACACCTTTAATCTCAGCACTTGGGAGGCAGAGGTAGGAGGATCACCATGAGTTCAAGACCAGCCTGAGACTACATAGTGAATTCCAGGTCAGCCTGGGCTAGAGTGAGACCCTACCTCAAAAAACAAAAATAAATAATGAAAAAAATAATAGGGACTGGAGAGATGGCTCAGTGGTTAAGGCACTTACCTGTAGAGCAGAAGGACATGAGTTTGATTCCCCAGTTCCCACATAAAGCCAGATGCACAAGGTAGCGTATGTATCTGGAGTTTGTTTGCAGTGGTTGGAGACCCTGCCATACCCATTCATTCTCTCTCTCTCTCGTAAATAAATAAAATATAAAAAAACAAAAATAATAAACATAATAATTGTGCTGGGCATGGCGGCACATGCCTTAATCCTAGCACTCAGTAGGCATAGGGAGGATTGCTCTGAGTTTGAGGCCATCCTGAGACTATATAGTGAATTTCAGGTCAGCCTGGGCTAGAGCGAGATCCCACCTTAAAAATCAGTAATTATTATAATTCAACATTACAAACATTCTAGAAACTTCCTTCATACCCCCTCCTAATCATTAACCCTTCCCTTTTCTCAGAAATTATTATCAGTTACTACACTGTCAATCTGCCAGGCAAAATGTGTCCACTGGCACAATAGTGACAAAACTAACAGGGGTAATCAACAGCTTTCTGACTGTATTTGAGACCCACCCCACAGAAGGAAATTCATGCCTAGTACTGCAAGACTAGTTAAAAGTGGATATGCCAATGCCCATCAAATTCCCTTCTAATATTTATGTTTATATACGTAGATTAGTGTTATCTCAACTTTGGTCAGAGAAGCTTCGTGTGTGTGTGTATGTGTGTGTGTGTGTGTTATTTTTATTTTATAAATATGCTTTTAAAAAATATTTCTTTATTTGAGCGAGAGAAAGAGGCAGACAGAGAATGGGCGTGCCAGGGCCTCCAGCCACTGTAAATGAACTCCAGACACATGTGCCACCTCATGCATCTGGCTTTTATGGGTACTAGGGAATTGAATTTTGGTCCTTCTACTTTGCAGGCAAACACCTTAATAGTTAAGCTATCTCTCTGGTCTCAAAGCTTCATTTTGTAATGGGTTACAGTTACTGCAGAGATTCATAACTAGTCAAAGTGCTAAGAATGAGTGACTGTTGAGTACTCAGCCTTAAATGCAACATCTATATTATCCCCTCCAAGCTCAGAGAACATCACAAAAGAAGGGGCACAAAGAACATAAGCCAGAGGAGGGTGAAGAGTATTATAAAATACTCGTCCATGCCATTTCAGGCATTCTGGAAACATGCTATAATTAATTTATTCATATGATTACTAGCACATTTGGATTTATTTCTGCCATCTTTTATTGTATTTCCAAAGATCCTATCTTTTCCATTTATATTTTCTGGCTTCTGGCATGGCCACTGCACTCATGAGCTCTTGAGCAATAGTGGTAACCTAAGAAGACAGACTTCCTCAACATTTTATCATGGATGGGGGAAGCACTTTACAAGGTCCCATCCCTCCCCTAGAAGTAATGTTTGCTGGGGAGAAAGAGACTATTACTTCAGTGGTGTATTCATGGTAAGTTGCCCATGTTCAAGTAAATGACCTCTCATTGTTGCTCATGTATAAGCAACCCTAGCTAAATTCACCAAGTCACCAAATTAAAAAAAAAAAAAACACACACACACATGAAAATAGAAGGGGGGTAGTTGACTAGCTAAAAGAAGAGAAGGTTCAGTGGAAGTAAAAAGGCTCAATAGAAAGTATGGTTAAGGTGCTTGCCTGCAAAGCCTAAGGACCCAGACTTGACTCCCCAGTACCCACATAAAGCCAGATGCACAAAGTGGTACATGCATATGGAGTTTATTTGCAGCAGCTAGATGCCCTGGTACACCCATTCTCTCTCTCTCTCTCTCTCTCTCTCTCTCTCTCTCTCTCTCTCTCTCTCTCTCTCTCTCTCTCTCTTTCTCTCTCTCCCCTTGCAAATAAATAAAATATTTTAAATGCATTATATATGTATGTGTTTGGGGGTGAATCTTCATTCCAGCCCAAAGGTGTGATGAGAGTGATTTAAGCTCTGTTGGTGGTTTGTGCTTATTTATAGTGTCAGCTATCGATGATGTCTTTCTAGTTAGATCTATGAAAGGGAGACAGCTTCTTCCGCCACTGATAAAACTTCTCCTGGATCTATAAGCATGAAATAAATCCCTTCCTCCCATAAACTGTGTCTGGTTAGATGTTCATCCCAGCAACCTGGAGCTGACTACAACATACTGTAAATTTTAAAATATTTTTCCAGCCAGGCATGGTGGTGCATGCCTTTAATCCTATCACTCAGGAGGCAGAGGTAGGGGATTGCCAAGAGGTTCAGGCCAGCCTGAGACTACATAATAAATTCTAGGTCAGCCTGGGCTACAGCGAGACCCTATCGTGAAAAACCAATAATAATAATAATAATAATAATAATAATAATAATAATAATAATAATAAATAAAAAGAATTAAAAGGTAGGGTCTCACTCTACCTCAAATTTTTTTTTCTTTTTATTTGCAAGACAGAGAGAGACAGAAAGAAAAAGAGAGACAGAGAAACAGAGTGAGACAGAGCACAAAATTGGAGTGCCAGGACCTATTGTGGCTTCAGACAATGCATATACCACTTTGCATGACTGGCTTTATACCTTTAACCACTGATCCTTACTATTATTCTTGGTCTCTTCAGTCTATTCTTAATCCTGCAGCCAAAATGATCTTGTTAAAACTTAAGTCATATCATACTACTATCTGTTCAAAATCTTTTATATTTTTTCTCATTTAGAGTAAAAGCCAAAACCTAAAATCCTTAGTGTGACCTATTAAGACCATGTATGATACATGACTCCATGCTACTTGCTGACCTCATCTCTACAAATCTCCCTTGCTCTACTCCAGTCACATCTGCCTGTCCTTGCTAGTCCTTTAAAATGCCTGGCATATTTCCCATACCACCCTGAGAACCTTTTACTTGCCAGACTCTTGTCAGAATTTATTCACTCTCATAAAAAAGTAGCCCCTTTACAGGTGTATCATTCAACTACGTCAGCTCTTCTCCCAGTTAACTATCATCTCTCAGATTCCTCTCAGATTCAGTCATCCTAACTTCCACTAGCAACCTGAGTTTACCACATAATAAAATTGGGTAGGACTTCGAAGAAAGCTCTTTTTGCCTCTTGTTCTTCCTTCTTTTAATTCATATCATGAAGCAATACTGCCTTGAGTTCCAGTAGTCTTTTTTTGTTTGTTTGTTTTTTGTTTTTCGAGGTAGGGTCTCACTCTAGTCCAGGCTGACCTGGAATTCACTATGTAGTCTCAGGGTGGCCTTGAAAGCATTCCTAGTAGCAGAACATATACTGGATGAAAGATTAGAGCCTCTCATCTCTGTGGAGCCAACCATACCAATCTTACCCTGTTTACCTCTACATCGTGCCTTTTTTTTTTAAGGTAGAGTTTCACTCTACTCAGGCTAACGTGGAACTCACTCTGTCACTTAGGCTGGCCTCAAACTCAAAATGATCCTCCTAGCTCAGTCTCCCCAGGGCTGGGATTATAGGCATGAGCCACTACACCTGGCATGTTTTCTCTCTCCCCCTCCCTCTCTATTTGTGTGGTGTGTGTTAGTTTGAATGTATAGTCCCATGACTCCGGTATTTTATTAAAATTAGTTTGCAGCCAGGCATGGTGGTGCACATCTTTAATCCCAGCACTCTGGAGGCTGAGGTAGAAGGATTACTGCGAGTTTGAAGTCACGCTGAGACTACATAGTGAATTCCAGGTGTGCCTGGGCTAGAGTGAGATCCTACCTCAGGAAAAAAAAAAAATGAGTTTGCAGCTTCAGCCCCTAGCAGGTTAACTCCTGCTGGGGCAGCTTCTTCTGCCATTGATGAAACTTCCCCTGTATCCATAAACTTAAAATAAATCCCTACCTCCCATGAACACTGTCTAGTTGGACGTTCATCTCAGCATTGTGGAAGTGACTACTATAGTGTGTATATAGTGTGTACTATAGTGTGTGCCACAGCACAATTGTGGAGGTTAGAGGACAACCTCAAAGTGTCTGTATGTTTTTTTCTTCTGCTCCATCTTCTTTGAGACAGGGTCTAACTGTCTATCACTCTCTCTCTCTTTATATTATTGATTAATTTGAGAGAGGCAGACAGAGAGGGAGAGGATGGGTGAGCCAGGGCCTCCTACCACTGCAAACAGAATTCCAGGCACATGTGCCACTTGTGCATCTGGCTTTGCGTGGGTACTGGGGAATTGGACCTGGGCCATCATGCTCTGTAAACCAGCACCTCTAACCGCTGAACCATCTCTCCAGCCTTCTCTTTTCCTTCCTTCCTTCCTTCCTTTCTTCCTTCCTAATGTAAATAGCTGTCAAATTTATTTGCTTGGACTAAGATATAAAACCTTAAAGCACTTTCCCAGTGTCTTAGTTCCTCCAGCAATGCTCTGCCTCCTAAAGCTTACACAACCTTCCTAAATACCACCAGCAACTGGGGACCAAGTGTTCAAACTTGAGCCTATGGGGAACATTTTGCATCCAAACCACGAGAGAAAGACTTATTCTGGCTAATGGTTTCAGAGGCTTTCAGCATATCATAGGAAAGGCAGAGTACAGTAGCTCAGTTCGTGACAGTGGGAATGCATGATACAGGCAGCTATGTCACAGTGGGCAAGAAAGCAGAGCCTGAAAGAACCAAAGGCCAGGTTAACCTAGGCCTACCCTTGGTGATCTATTTCCACCAGCTAGATTCCACCTCCTACGAGTCCCGCAGCCTCCTAAAATAGCCACCACTAGCTATGGAACAAGTACTCAGAAACACAAATTCAAGGGGGCCTCATCAGACTCAAACCATAACACTGTGGCACTCTCCTTTTAGCACAGATACAGGAAAGTTCAGGTTCAAGGAAGCCCTAGAAGTGCAGAAATTAAACTTGCCAGAATAATTTTGTCTCTCACTTCTTTGTACACTACCTCTTTTCTACTAGACTACTTTCAACTAGAGCTCCACGATAATCCAAGAGAGTAAAGAAACAAAATTTTACAGAAATACACAGATATCATTATTATTCAGAATATTCACTGTTCCTCCCTGGTAGAAGGTTAGGTATCCCTGAAAAGTTGATGTCAAATTGGCTACATGAATTGCTTTAGCCAATGAAGCTGGACATGGTTACACATACTCATGTAATCCCAGCACTTGGGAGGCTAAGAAAGGAGGATTGCTGAGAGTTCAAGACTAACCTGAGATATGAAAAAGCCAGCCAAGGGAAGGGCAGAGGAGGGGGTAACCTATCTCACTTCTAAACAGCTTGCAAAGTAATGGGGTGATTCTAGCATGTCTCATTTTTCTTTGTCACAAGGGAAATGTCTTAGATAAAAGGCACAACCCTAGCCTGAGTCCTGGAACAGAACTACATAATGGACATGAAGCATGAATAAAAAAGAAACCCTTGTTATTGTAAACTACTGAAATTTGGGGGATATTTATCACTGCAACATAAGAAAGACTGTTGGGGGCAGGCAATTCACCATCTTAGTTAGCTTTGACAGATCAAAGGAAGAGATGGATGAAAAGCCCCCTACTCCCTTCTCAGGAGAAAAAAAAAAATTATCACTGGTAAAGAAGGTCTGAGTTTAAAGGAATGTCTGTAAATAGACAACCAGATGGTTGCCATGAGATTAGAGTGACCACTTAGATGTGGCCAGGATGTGGGTTACAAGGCCATGAGCCACCTGTGGGCCATAAAAAGATAGCGGATAACTGTTTGTAAAGATTGTAGATAACTGTGAAGTTCCCATGCTTGTAACCTCAAACAGCCACCTGTATGCCATAAAATTGATAACTATGAAATGTCACATGCCTGTAAACTCAAACCTATAAAACCTAGTGAAGAAGGCAGAAGAGGGGTCCTGGGTCAGAGGTTCAACTTTTGAGCCTAGACCCAGACCTCAGCATGCTGGAATAAAAACCTCACTGTGTGACTTGCATTATCGTGTGTGTGTCTTCTGTTCTGTGAGGAATGCTCAACCTCGGACCTCAACATTTGGGGGCTCGTCCGGGATTAGACCTCTCAAGGAATAGACAATCTCAATACCGAGGTTCAGGGAAACCGCGGAAGGAGAATTGGCCACTTCCGTCTGGAGGGACTAAGAGGTCCCAGTCTGGTTCTGGTTGAGAATTCTCATTTGGGGGGAAAGAAAGGGCTGGAGATTCCACTGTCGGAAGCCAAGGGAGATGTCCCTGGCAGTCAGGAGCCAAAGCGACGTCCTCAGTGGACGCCGTTTGGGCTAATTTCTGGTAAGGATCCGATCTGGGTGTGAATGATGCGAATGACACTAAGCCTCTGAGATTGGTGTGGCTGACCGGCCGGTGGATGTGGGAGAGTCCTGTGCGAATCTGTTTTGCTTCCAGTATTGTGTCTTTTGTTCTCTTTTCTCTTGTGTTCCCCTTCCTTTTGCTCACTATGGGACAAACTCAGGTTACCCCCAAAGACTCTCCTCAAGTCATTTCTCCAAAGTCCGCACCAGAGGGCGCAATTATGGTGTGAAGCTGAAAAGAGGTAAGTTCGACTCCCTTTGTTCAGCCAAATGGCCAAATTTTAATGTAGGATGGCCACCGCAAGGAACCTTCTCTCTGGACATAATTACCAAGGTCCGAGACGTTATCAACAGACCTGGTACCCAGGGCCATCCTGACCAGTTTCCTTACATCTTGGTATGGCAGGCCCTAATAGAAAATCCCCCTTCGTAGCTGAAACCCTTCATCCACAACAGGAAGAAAGAACCTCCCAAGGTATTGGCAGTTACTAAGGCTAGCCCCAAGCCTCTTCAGCCAGGTGTCACTGCCTCAGAACCCACTAGTCCACCTGGGAAGCCCATTTTGCAGGAAGAATCAACTCTTTACCCATCCCTACTAGATCTTGATCTAGAGAGAAATCCCCTGCCCTATGCGGCTGCAGCGCCGCCGCTGCTGCCCGAGGTGGCGGAATTCCCAGAATGCCCCCACTCAATTGCCTCTCCATCTGCACCCCCGGCCCTGACCACAGGACCGGCACAGGGGCTCAGATCTTGCAAGCACTGAAGGAGGCCCCAGAAGAAGAACCCTCTTCCACTTCTACCGGGGCCCCCATCCTCCCAGTCTGAGCATTGGGCAGCACGGGTCCCAATGGGGAAACGTACTTATCAGTATTGGCCCTTCTCGAGTAGTGACCTATATATAATTGGAAAGCCCAGCACCCTCCCTTCTTGGAGGATCCTAGGGGTCTAACTGATCTGTTTGAATCTATTCTGCACACTCACAGTCCCACTTGGGATGATTGCCAACACTTACTCAAAATTTTGTTTACAAGCCGGGCGTGGTGGCTCACGCCTTTAATCCCAGCACTCGGGAGGCAGAGGTAGGAGGATCACCATGAGTTCGAGGCCACACTGAGACTACATAGTGAATTCCAGGTCAGCCTGGGCTAGAGTGAGACCCTACCTCGAAAAACCAAAAAAAAATTTTTTTTTATTTGCCACTGAGGAACAAGAGCGAATCCTCACTGAAGCCAGGAAGAATGTCCCCAGCGACAACGGACGGCCGACAACCCTGACCTGATTGATGAACGTTTTCCTTTGAACAGGAAGGTAGGGAGAGTCTCCGTATATACCGCCAAACTCTGTTGGCAGGCCTCCAGGCGGCAGCATGCCACCCCACCAATTTGGCAAAAGTGAAAGTGGTAATGCAGGGGGAATATGAAAGCCCGGCTGTGTTTCACGAGCGCCTCTATGATGCTTATAGGCAGTACACCCCCTTGGATCCAGCAGCAGAGGAAAACCAGTCAGCGGTAATAATGTCCTTCATAAACCAGGCAGCCGCAGAGGGACTTGGGGAAATAACCATTCGTGATTTGATGAAAGTGGCAGAGAGGGTTTTTAATACTCATGAGACTCCAGAGGAGAGGGAGAACAGAATTAGAAAAGAAAATCAGGAACTCCAGGAGAGGATTTGAAAAGAGGACAGAGAGCACCAGAGTAAGGAGAGCAGGAGACAACAGAAGGAGATGGCTAAGATTTTGTTGGCAGGTGTCCAAGGAGTTGCTGGGACTGGATTTAAACCAGCTGGAACCCCTAGGACCAGACCCAAACTAGAGGATGCATTCTTTAGCATAGCCCTGGCACCCAGCAGTCAACCCATCTTTGCCTTTGAATGGCATGATGAGAGCACGGGGACCACTGGGCAGCTAACATGGACTAGACTTCCAAAAGGCTTCAAAAACTCCCCTACCCTGTTCAATGAGGCTTTAAGTCAAGATCTGGCCTCCTATCACTGGAGCCATGCCTCAGTGACTCTCTTACAATATGTTGATGACTTGATCTTAGCCGCGCCCTCAGAAGCTGAATGTTGACAGGCCACTGGAGACCTCCTCCAGGAATTGGAGAGGCTAGGTTATTGGGCTAGCGCAAAGAAGGCTCAGATATGTAGACAAACCGTCACCTATTTGGGTTATGAATTAAGGGAAGGGACCAGGTGGCTGACATATGTCATGAAAGAAACTATTCTCAGACTTCCGGTCCCCACCTCTGCCAGGGAAGTCCGAGAATTACTGGGAACAACAGGCTACTGCTGGCTCTGGATAATGGGGTATGCTGAAATGGCAAAGCCCCTATATGAGGCAACAAAAGATAAGACCCTCTGGACTTGGGGGCCAGACCAACAAAAGGCCTTTGAAGGGCTCAAGGCCACCCTCCTGAGGGCCCTGCCGGACCCATTGAAACCCTTCACCCAGGCTGTGGCGGTCGTTCACATTCTGGGGCACCAGCCCACCAGAACTCCAGAGGCTGAAGGAAATCGGCGAGCCGACAAAGAAGCCAAGAAGGCAGCAATGGCGTCTCCGGTCTCAGCACTCACCCTACTGGCACCCGAGTTCCCTCCCCTGCCCCCAAGACCTGACTACACGCCGGAAGACCTGAACTGGATCAGGAGCCATCATTGCATGGAGCCCGATGAACAAGGATGGCACCGGGGCGCAGAGGGAAGACTGATCCTGCAAACAAAATTGGGACTGCTCCTCCTCTCCAATCTACACCGAGCCACCCATATGGGGAAGAAAAAACTGCTAGCGCTGCTCGAGTCTGCTCTCCTCCAGTTCCCCCAGCAAACAGCCCGAATCCAGGAAATTGTGGACCAGTGTGTTGGGTGCCAGGCTATGAAGCCCAGTAGGAAGGGCCCCTACATTCAGGTACAAGGGTACGGGGGAGGGCACCAGGACGGAATTGGAAGGTGGATTTCACTGAGGTAAACCCCGGGAGGTATGGATACAAGTACTTGTTGGTGACGGTAGATACATTTTCAGGGTGGGTAGAAGCCTTCCCCACTAAAAGGGAGACTGCCCAGGTGGTAGTTAAGGCACTGCTAGAGGAAATCATACCCAGATACGGGATCCCCGAGACCTTAGGCTCTGATAACGGCTTGGCTTTCATTAGTAAGGTTTTACAAGGACTATCCCAGGTAATGGGGATCAATTGGAAACTACATTGTGAATATCCCCAGAGCTCTGGACAGGTAGTGAGGATGAATCGGACCTTGAAGGAGACCTTATCTAAATTAGCCATTGAGACTGGCGGAGACTGGGTGACTCTCCTACCTTATGCTGTGTTCCGAGTTCGAAATTCAACATACATACAGGGGTTGACACCCTTTGAAATTTTGTATGGGGCTCCATCCCCCATCGTGATTCGGACTCTGTCAAACCAAGACCTTAACATAGTCCCAAATTATTTGGACAGTCTTAAGGCTCTCCAGGAGATCCAACAGGAGATCTGGCCCATGGTGTGCTCTCTGTATGAGACAAAGAATTCCCCAAACCCGGAAAATGGTATCACCCCTGGGGATTGGGTATGGGTTAAGAGACACAGGGTCCAAACTCTAGAAGGGAGATGGAAAGGTCCTTATGTGGTTATTCTGGCTACTCCCACTGCATTAAAGGTAGACGGCATCTGACCTGGGGTTCACCATTCTCACATGCGTCGTGCAACACCAATGGAGAGAGAAGAAGCCAAACCCTGGACAGTGCGTGGAGTACCAGACAACCCGCTGAAGCTGCGACTCTCCCGAGCACTGAGATATCATGAGTCAGACACCCAGCCTGAGGATGGGACGGCAGCTGATCATCTGGATTCTACTTGTCACAAGGGACGCGACCCCCGCTGAACTCAGTTCCCATCAGCCTTGGATTATCAGGAATGGTGAGACTCATGAAACTCTGAATAGCACCTCCCATATTGCTCCCCTTTATACCTGGTGGCCAGACCTTTACTTCCATCTAAGACCCTTGACAGGAATCACATAGGATGAATACTTTCTCAGACAAAAGGGATTCTTTGCCTGTCCTGGCCACAACAGGGAAGATATTAAAACTTGCGGGGGAATAGCTCATGGGTTCTCTAAAAGCTGGTCATATGTCTCCTCAAACAATGGAAAATTTTCCTGGAAATCCCCCAGGAATGGGGATCTAATTACCCTTAAATTCTCCTTAGACATACTCAGACATCAGTTAAACACCAACCTCTCCTGGTTCAGAAATGAAAAATACCGGTGTGATCTAATTAGGCTGACATTCACAGAACAGGAAGGACAGATAGACGATGGGTCTCAGGTCTAATGTGGGGAATATCCAATTATGAGTATATGAGCTCTAAATACTCCACTGGGACACTGCAGGTGATACTGAAAACAGAGAGCCCCCCTGAGGCCTCTATCCCCATAGGGCCCAAAGAAATCTTGGCCCCTCAGCTACCTCCCCCTCCACATGTTACTACTATTGAGCCTGCACACACTCCTTGGCTGGGTCCTGGTCCTACTAACCAATCCCCAGAGAATCTGCTCTGGAAGCTCATGTATACTATGTATGGGGCTTTGAATGCTACCAGCCCAAATTTTACAACATCGTGTTGGCTATGTTATGATGTAAGACCTCCTTTTAATGAGGCAGTGGGACTGAATAGTACTTATAACTTGCCAGAACAGGAGCACCCCCCTCAATGTTCTTGGGGGGAAAGAAAAGTTGGAATAACCTTGCAACAGATCACAGGAAAGGGGGCCTGTTTAGGACAGGTACCTAAGAGGAGGCAAGAATTATGTACCATACTCCATGAGATGTCTAATTGGGGCACAAACACCAA
>PVHP010033303.1:0-19773 GCA_004024765.1 Zapus hudsonius | reverse complement strand
TTGAGGTGAGCATTGTGGCTTTTGTGTCAACAACCACCAGCCCTCTTTTTATTTTTTTTATTTATTTTTTAATATATATTTATTGTCCATAATGAATTACATTATTTAGTGGGCAAACAATGAGTTGTGATCCCCAATTCCCCAATGCCCCCCTCCCCATCCCCAATCAGCTGGATATCCTCCTCCGTGGGCCATCTGGATCAGTCTTTGTGGCAGGGGACCATGGATAGCCTAGTACTCAGCCCGGTTCTCCTGGCCCAAGTGTGTTGTTACTGAGGGGTGCCATGCCTCTGGATCTTCTCCCCTACCATGGCTCTCACAATCTTTCCGCCCCCTCTTCCGCTCAGTTCCCTGAGTCATGGTGGGTGAGTATTAAGGCTGCTTTAATGTTGTGAGCTTAGGGGGCTTTGTGTCGAAATTGTTGGTTTCTGTCACCCTGGCTTTATTTTTTCTTTTTTTTTCTTTTTTCTTTTCTTTTTTCTTAGAGGTAGGGTCTCGCTCTAGCCCAGGCTGACCTGGAATTCACTATGTAGTCTCAGGGTGGCCTTGAACTCACAGTGATCCTCCTACCTCTGCCTCCCCAGTGCTGGGATTAAAGGCGTGCGCTACCACGCCCGGCTTCATTTTTTTATTATTATTGTTTATTTGGAAGCAGAGAGAGAGAGAAAAAAAAATGGTCACACGGGGGCCACTTGCCCATGTGCCACTTTATGCATCTGGCGATATGTGGGGTACTAGGGAATCGGGCCCAGACTGTTGCTTTGCAAGCAGGTGCCCTTAACTGCTGAGCCATCTCTCCAGCCTGCCAACCCTCTTTTAGGGATACTTGCTTGTTTTTGAGAGTGTCTCATGTGATCATGGAGCCTCTACTCCCTAATGCTGGGATTACAGGCATGCACCACCATAAAGATTTATGGTTTTATTTTGAGACAGTCTCACTGTTACCAAACTGGCCTTGAACTCACTCTGTAGCCCATCCAGGCTTTGAACTTTGAGTTCTGATACCAGGCTTTGTCAGGATTCTTTAGAAGAACAAACCAATGTGCTATGTAAAGAAATATAAAAGGGAATTAATTGAGCCAGACCTGGTGGCTTTAATTCCAGCACTGTGGAGGCTGAGGTAAGAGACATGATAAGAGTTCAAGGCCAGGGCTGAAGAAGTGGCTTAGTGGTTAAGTCCCTTGCCTGCAACACAGAAGGACCTGAGTTCGATTCCCCAGTGCCCATGTAAAGCCAGATACACAAGAGGGCTCATGTGTCTGGAGTTCATTTACAGTGGCGGGAGGCCCTGCTGTGCCCATTCTCTCTGTCTCTGTCTCTCTCTCAAATAAATAAATAAATATTTAAAAAAAAAAAAAAGAGTTCAAGGCCAGCCTGGAGCTACAGAGGGCATTCCAGGTCAGTCTGGACTAGAATAAGACCCTGCCTCAACAGCAGCAACAGCAACAACAAATTATAAAATTATAAAAGGGAATAGATTAAGTTGATTTTCACATTCAAAGACAGTAATTTCACAATGGCTGGCTGCAGTCTGGAGAGCCAAAGAAACCAATAGCTGCTCAGTACAGCTAGAAGTGTCTGGACAAGATGCAGCCTTCCCCCCCCACACACACACACTTTACACACTTACACACACATAGACACAAGTCAAGGCTGAACTTGGAAGCTTCCCTGGAAAGTTGCTGTTGAAGAAGCTGGAGTCTGATGCCCACAGATCCATGGCATCTGCAATCAAGAAACCTGTCAAAGAATGAATTTGGCTGGGAATATAGTTTGCAAGTAATTTATTCATCTGGCATATGGGAGGCTGTAGGTTCAAGCCCCAGTATACACACACACACACACACACACACACACACACACACACACACACAGAGAGAGAGAGAGAGACAGAGAGAGAGAGAGAGAGAGAGAGAGAGGCACATAAACATGCCAACATGATCCCTGCTTCAAAAAAGTACATAATAATGATGAAATAACTGTTACTCTTGAAAATGTAGAGAAGCAATAAAACCTCTTAAATCATGAATTATGGATTCAAGAAAGCCTTCAGTTCTTTTTAATGTTTTTATTCACATACATTAATTAAACACACAATAATGTATTTCAGTTACATAGCAATCATATTTGCTTTCTTGTTCCACCCTACCTACCACTGATCCCATTCCTCTCAACCTGCCTCCCTTTTACTTTCATGTTTTTTGGTGACTCAATGAGTTTCAATAAATAGGGTTTGTCATTGCTGGGACAAAGTACCTAACTTGAAGCAATTTATGGAAGGAAGGGTTTATTTCAGCTTACCGTTCCAGAGAGTTGACTTCTTCATGGCAGAGGAACCATGGCAGGAGCTAGAAGTCAGTGCCACTTAGTCACATCAGCAGGGAGGAAGTAGAAAACAGCAAGCAGGCCCAGGCTGTAAAACCTCAAGTGACATGCTTCCTCCAGCATGGTTCCACAACCTTCCCAAACGGTGTCACCACCTGGAGATTTAAGTATTCAAACACATGGGTCTATAGGGTTCATTTTACATTCAAATAACCACTGAGCATGGACATGTACATTCTCAGTGTATTCAACACTAAAGAAAATGTCCCTCCCCTATCAACTATTATTGCTTATAAATCCTCAGGGAGGAGTGAAGCCCAAAAATCCTTCCCCCTCTGTGACAGGATGTTGATAAATCCTATCCTGTGCAGGTGATCACAGTGTCAAGTGTTCCACACCACTCCTGACCTTCCTCCAACTCTTGGGCTTCTTCCACATCTTCTGAGACATTTGCTGAGCCTTTGAAGGAGTGATATAGATGCCCTATTTATGGCCTAGCATTCAGCAGTTTCTTATTCTTATTCTTGTCAACACTTTGACAAGGTCTGAGTCTCTGCAGTTAGTTACTGCTGACCATTGCAAACAGACTTCTCTGAACAAAACTGACAGCTGCTCTAATCTATGGGCATAAACATAGCTATTTAGAAGGTACTTTTCTAAGCATATCATGTCTAATTAGCCAAACAAGATCACTAGGGTCTATGTCCTCTGCAGCCAAGGGCATTTAGCCTGATTTACAGGTCCAGGTGTGACTTCCCTCCTGTGGAGCAGGCCTCAAATCCAATCAGAATGTGGGTAGTTAACCCATAACATACTTGCCACTGCTGTATCAGTGGGTACACCTTGCCTGGAAGTTTGGTAATGTTGCACCTAGCTGAATAAGACTGTTAGTGACAGTTCTCCAGAAGTCTGCATAGCACCTTCTAGTACTATGAGGTTCCAGAGAGAAAGCTTCCAGCCCAGTTCCAGCCCTGTTTCCCTATATCCTGTGAAAAGGGCATGTGGTGTCTTCAGCAACAGAGTCTTACCATCGAGTTCTAGTGGACAATCAAGAACAGTGATAAATGCCGATATTTGTTTGGCACTCTAAGGGGCCTCCCTGACCAACAACTCAGGGAAGTAGTCCACCCCCAGCTCTGGAATTTTTATTTAATTATGAAAAGCTTTCAATCCATGGGATCCAATTTTCATTTCATATGAGGGCAACAATCAGAATGATGTAGCTAAGTTATTAGAGTGCTTGCCTAGCATGCATTAATCCCTCAGTAGAATCCCTTAGCACCTTGTGAACCAGGCATGGTGCACACTACTGTAATCCTAGCACTTGGGAGGTAGAGGCAGGAGAATCAGTAATTCAAGCTCATCCTTGGCTACATAGTAAGTTCCAGACCAGCCTGAGATACACAAGACCCTGCCCCACTCACAAAAAAGGGGTCAAAGAGAGCTGGGCATGCACCATCTTGGGAACGGTTACCAGTTTGCATTTCTCAAGAGTCTGGTGAGAATGTGCCATGGCTTCTGTGGCCCTGTGACACACTCATGCAGGGAGACGAAACTGAGGACCCTAAATGTCCAGGAAGCTTGCAATGAGGTAATTTAAAATTTTCTGGAATTCCTTGTGAAACTGTAAGGACTGAGCTGGGGGTTAGAATTTAGATAAGGCCCAGCAAAAATTCCAATGCACCTCAAAATTTAAGGAGTACCCAAATTCTTGTCTACAAAGTTAAAGAATTAAAATCATAGACAACCAGATATTAAGGTGTAGTAGACTTTATTTAAGGGCTCATGGGGAGTTACAGAGTTGTCCAACTACCAGTGTGGGGAGAACACGTGGCAGAGGTTTTAGTAAAAATTTATGCATTTGGGGGCTGGAGAGATGGCTCAGCGGTTAAGGCATTTGCCTCTAGTATCTAAGGCCCCGGGTTCAATTCCCCAGTACCCACATAAGCCAGACCCACAAAGTGGTGCCCCTGGTGAGTACTCTCTCTCTCTCTCCCTCTCTCTTTCTCTTTCTCTCTCTTTCTCTATCTCTGCTTAAAATGAATAAATAAAATATTTTTTAAAAATTTATGCATTTTAATTAAACAGGCAGGAAAAGAAAGATAAGAGCCCCCATCATGAGAAAAAGTTCATGTGGAGAGATCTTGAGTCCTCCTCACTCCAGCATAAGGGCTGGGATGAGGAGCCTTACCTGGAAAATGAAAGTCCTCCATCTAGAATGCCATGTGGAAAAAGAGACTGGCCTTTGTTCTAGGGAAGTTTTTTAAATTTCCACTAGGTAAGTCATAGAGACAGCTGATTGGTCTATAGCTGACCCATAGGCCTTTGCATCTAGGTTTGGGCTCTGGCTAAAGACACCTCCCACTCAAGGGGAGGGGGTCTATGGAGATTTCCTGAACTGTCACAAAACACTGCTGTAGGGAAATCAAGAGAAGATAACTTGTGCCACAGAGGTCAGAAATGTGCTAGAGATGGATCCTAGGACACTGACCATCTCTACTGCTGAGCTATGCTTCCAACCCCTCACTCATGGATTCCAAGCAACTTCTCAACCATGGAGCCATGCTTCTAAAACCACTTTGGCCAATTACAGGGTTTCTCCCTAGCACAGGTTCACCTCAAACTTATAGTGATTCCCCTGCCTCAGCCTCCCAAGTGCTACAATTAAAGGCCTGGCATAAGAGGAATTGGGATCTGTCTCTCACCTTACTCTTAATATGAAAAAGTAAAGCATGGGATTCCTCAAAGCCCAACAGGTAAAACACAAAGATTCAAAAGGAAGCTTTCCCAAAATGTAATGACTGGCAGCTCCTGTAGAATTTATTACCTTTAGGAGTTTTATGGTACTGTCCAAAAGGTCAGTTATGTATAGGATCTTGTCATCTGCAAAAAGGGATAATTTGACTTCTTCCTTTCCAGTTTGTATCCTGTTTATATCTTTCTCCTGTCTTATTGCTTGGGCTAGAACTTCAATCACTATGTTGAAGAGCAGTGGTGAGAGTGGACACCCCTGTCTTGTTCCTGATCTTAACGGGAACTTCTTTTTTTAAAAAAAAAAATCTTTATTTTGAATAAGTATATATATTGTGTGAGGAAATCTTGTGAAGGTGCCCCCTTTTCACTCCTCTCTGTCCCCTACCCACTCGGGTCCCTACTCAGTGTGCATACTGGATCTGTCCATTGGGTAGGGGGTTATGAACTGCACAAGAGGTAGTCATTTTTCCCCTTCCCCCTTTGTGTATTGTTGCTGAGGGGGCAATGTCTCTGGATATTTTCCCTCACCATGGCTCTTACATACTTTCTGCCCCCTCTTCCACTCAGGGAACTTCTTGATTCTTTCCCCATTGACTTTGATTTGGGCTTTAGGTGTTTTGTAAATGGCCTTTATTATGTTGATAATAATATCCATGCCCAGTATCTCCAGAGTTTTTGATCATGAAGTGATGATGAATTTTGTTGAAGTCCTTCTCTGCATCCACTGAGATGACCATGTGGTTCTTGTGATTAATTTACTAATGTGGTGGATTACGTTAACCAATTTCCATGTATTGAACCATCCTTGCATCCCTGAGATGAAGCCTACTTGATTGAGGTGAATAATAGTTTTGATATGTTGTTGAATTTGGTTTGTAAGGATTATGTTCAGAATTTTTACATCTAAGTTCATCATGGATATAGGTCTATAATTTTCCTTTCTTGTATCTTTGTCTGGGGTTTGTATGAGGGTAATGCTACCCTCATACAAAAAGAAAGCATTCCCTGTTCTCTGGTTACATGAACAAGCTTGAGAAAGAGTGGTTGCCATTCTGCAATGAAGGTTTGGTAGAATTCAGCTGAGAATCCATCAGGTCCTGGACTTTTCCTTTGGGGGAGGGTTTTCATTACATTTTCAATCTTGATGGATATAATAGGTTTGTTCAGAAGCTTTATCATCTCCAGGTTTAGTTTTGGTAGGTGGTATATGTCAAGGAATTCATCCATTTCTTCCAGGTTCTCCAATTTTGTGGAGTAGAGGTTTTAGAAGTATGTCCTGATGGTTCTTCTAATTTCATTGGTGTCTGTTGTGATCTCTCCCTTTTCATTTCCAATTTTGTTGGTTTGGGACTTGTTTTTCTTTTTTGTCAAATTGGCCAGGGATTTGTCAATCTTGCTTATTTTTCCAATAATTTTGTTGAATATGTTCCCTATACCTTTGGCCTGGACTTCTTCCCTCTCTGATATTCCCATGATCCAGATGTTTGGTTGCTTCAGGGTATCCCACAGTACCCTTATATTTTGTTCACATGATTTTTTGAATTTATTGAAGTTTTTAGAGTCTCAATAACTTTTTATGTCTTTTCTTCAAGGTCTGAGTTTCTGTCCTCCAGGTTATTAACTCTGGGAATGAGGAATTCTAGAGAGCTTTTTAATAGCTCTCTTTGATTTTTGTTTTCAGTTTCATTTTTCTTCACTGTCTCCATCTCTTTGTTGAGTTCCAGTTTTAAGTCAAGATTTGATTTTCTTAATGCTTCCTGAGTGTGCCCAGAAGAGAGAAAGAGAGAGAGAGAGAGAGAGAGAGAGAGAGAGAGAGAGAGAGAGAGAGAGAGAGAGAGAGATCACTATAGGGCTCAAGTTGCCAAAAACCAAACAGAAGTTCTCATTGTGAATGTGGTGAATTTACAATGCAAGTTTAAACTTAAGCCTCAAAGGTTATCTGCAGATAAAGTGATGGAACTGATTGGCAGAGTGGGATCCTGTACTTTGGGATGGAGATGTGTGGGAGGACCCTGTTGATTCTGAGAGGTCTATTGTTCCTGAGGAAGCAGCCTTACCACCCATAGAGGCAGCTGCAGCCTTACCTCTACCCCCTGAAGTAGTGCCCTCACTGCCCTTGCCTGAAGGAATTAATCCTGTATGGCCTGTGGAACTGACTCTGACCTTCCCTTAAGGAGATATCAAGCAAGACATTGCTGAGACCCCACAGGATACACTGTCCGCATGCTCCCTTACTCCTGGACCTATAACTAGACCCAAATCTCTACATGCCCCTAGCAGTAAGAGTCATTACACCCTTCAAGATCTTAGTAAGTTTTCTAACTCATACGTTCAGAAGTTTCAGGAACCTGTATCAAAATGGGTTTTAAGGGTGTGTGATGATGGTGAAAGGATCATAATACTAGATCAGGCTGAGTTTTTTGTTATAGGTCCACTGAGCAGAGATTCTAGGTTTAATAATTTAGCTTGCACAATTTTTAAAAAGGTTCCAAGAGTTTATTTGATTGGCTGGCTGAAGTATCAGTGAAAAGATGGCCTACATGAATAGATGTGCCTAATATCCCTTGGACAAATGTTGATGAAGGGATTAAAAGGCTTGGGGGAAATGCTGAAACAGATTTACCATGTAAGATCTCATCCTCCCCAATGGAAGGATTGAGAAGATGTGCCCTTCACTAGGACTGTAAGAAACAGATTTGTGAGGGAAGCTCCAGCATACTTTAAAAGCCCAGTCATTACACTTTTAGGTCATCCAGTTGTTAGTGGGAACCACAACTGCTGAATTAGATGAATTACATGCAATAGGTATAATTGGACCCTGGAGTAACAGGGACCAAGTGGCAAAACTGAATTGCCAAAGGAGAAGTGAATATATTTATCAGAATAGATAGCTAGGCAAAGAAATATTCACAGTTGTAACACTCATGTAGATCTTTGGTACTAGCTGGTTAATCCTGGTGTTTCTAGAACTGAAATAGGAAGCCTACCAAGTTCTTGTTCAATTTGTGTAAACTCTGTGTAAGTAAGAACTTGTGAAAGTTCCAGAGCAAGTGCACAATGCTCCTTTGAACCATAACAGAATCATGGCCTCTTCAACAGTTTCCAGACTTGAGACAGTTTACAGACCCCGAACTCCTGGGCCAGGTCCCCTTGAAGAAGGACCCCCTATAATTCTGAAAAGTTTTAATTAGTACTAATTTTTCTCCCTTCCCCAAACCAGCCTGCAGCCTTTTGTTATGTGTCTAGACAGACTTTCAACTTGGAGGAGGGGCAGATCCAACCTGCTTCCCTAGCAACATTAGAATGGGAAACATCACAATCCTCCTCCATGGGATTTAAAATACCATATGAAAATAAGGATAGAAATATCTGGGCTTCTGTTGGTGGAAAGCTAATTTGAATTTTAACCTGTGGCCCTGGGTGGGAACAAGATTCTAAATAACCCAGGACATAAGATTATGATTGCCTCCCTCCCTTAAGAATTAATCCAACTAGCAGGGCACTCAGGAGGCAGAGGTAGGAGGATTGCTGTGAGTTTGAGGCCATCCTGAAACTACTTAGTGAATTTCAGGTCCTCTTGGGCTAGAGAGTGAGACTCTGCCTTGAAAAATTGTTGTAACCCACAAGAGAGAATTACAGACCCCCATGCTTCATAAGAATGCTTTATTTCCAGCAGCCCAGAGTGAGCTAACACTCAGGAGGACTCAACCCTGAAAGGAGTTAGAAAAGGAAAAACACAATTACATTATTTTAACATTATTTTAGGTACAGGCCAGATAATAGAAGTTATGGTTAACCAATGACATCAAATCAGTACATCAAACCAGGAGCATAGAAGTCAGGGCATAAAGAACATAATTAATCAAAAACAATGACCCTTCTGGAACCATATTGAAAACAGCCAACTTCCCAGAACCACATAAAACAATAAATTTCCTTGGACAGCGGGTCAAACTAAGTAAGAACTAGGTTAGAATGTCCTTTCCGTTAGTCAGGATGTGGTTTCCAGGAGAGGAGAGCCCCACAAGAATGGAGTCAGCTGAAACAAAATGGAGTTTAGTTCAAAACCAAAACCAAGGGCTGGAGAGATGGCTCAGCGGTTAAGTCACTTGCCTCCAGTGCCTAATGCCCTGGGTTCAATTCCTCAGTACCCACAACCCACATAAGCCAGATACACAAGGTGGTAGCCATGGTTCTCTCTCTCTCTCTCTCTCTCTCTCTCTCTCTCTCTCTCTCTCTCTCTCTCCTTGAAAATGAATAAATTTAAAAAAAAACCCAAAACCAAAACTGAAAAAAAAGGGAATCCAACTGAGCCTGTGGATCACTTGATCGAGTGACCACCACCCCTCACCTACTGACATGCTAAGGAGGTGGGAAGAATATCCCCTGAATGCAATAACGTTCTTAAACCTGCGGCAATCCCATTTATTGCAGTTGTTACAGACCTTCAAACTGGGCGTGGTAATGCAGGCCTTTAATCGAAGCACTCGGACGGGACGCAGAGGTAGGAGGATCTTTGTTCAGGTCACCATGTAACTTTGAAGCAGAATGATATAGTGACAGCCAGATCTGAGACCCTGGCAATAGAGACATTAACACCTGAATGGATGGAGGGGGGAGAGTCAAAAGGCCCTCAACTGGGATTCCAACTACTGTTCCCTTTTGTCCTCAGCTGCAAGTGCTCCCTGGATAGACTAGACCATACAGGTTAAATAGAAGTGGGACCTACAATGGAGGTTTCATGAGGTCGCTATCCAGGATGGAATGGGACTTTGCTGGGTGGCAGCTGCCTTTCTGAGTCACTCATGCTCCTCTAAGTAACCTCGGGGTTCAATGAAATTGGATTTTGGTGTAATTGTGCTTTGGTCTGCACCTAAGCCCCATCTGGGGAAAGCAGACATGTGTTTGAGTCTCCCTGGGAAAAGTTTCAAGAAACACCACAGTCCGTCCATAAGCGCCATGAGTTCAAGGCCAGCCTGAGACAACATAGTGAGTTCCAGGTCAGTCTGGGCTAGAGTGAGACTCTACCTCGAAAAACCAAATAATAATAATAATAATACAGACCTTCATTATGAAACCTGCCTGATTTTATGAGTTCAAACTGTGTAGCTTTTCTTTTCTTTTTCTCTTTCTCTTCTTTGGATCATTACTGAAATCTTTGCCCTCATACTTTGGAATTTTTCTATCTTTTTTCTATTTCCCTTCCCCCTTCCCTTCTTTCCTCCTTTCTCTCTTCTTGAGGCAAGGTCTGATTTCAGCCGAGGCTGGCCTCAAACTCACAACTATCCTCCTACCTCAGCCTCCTTAGTGCTTGTTTGACTGCCCATACATGACTCCAAGTCTGATCATGAGAGATTGTAGCTTACCTTTCTAGTGGCATTTCTCTCTCTCTCTCTCTCTCTCTCTCTCTCTCTCTCTCTCTCTCTCTCTCTCTCTCTCTCTCTCCCTTTCTCTGCTATCTTTTGTGGCCTGAATAGCACAAAAAATAGCCACTAGGGCAAGTCAGCAAGAGATACTGGCACACCCATACTCTCTCTCCTCACAAATAAATAAATGACATTATATTTAAAAAATTTTTAAAGGCGAGAGAAGGGGAAGAAAGAAGGGAGTGTATGGGGACACCTGGGCTTCCTGCCACTGCAGACACTTCAGACACATGCTTTACATGGCATCTGGGACTTGAACCCAGGCACTCAGGCTTTGTAAACAAGTGCCTTTAACTGCTGAGCCATCTCCCCACCCCAATATTATTTTTAAACCCTCTCCAAACTCCTCCCTCAAGGGATTTTCTAGACCAATCCTCATCCTTTCTGGAATGGCAGGGACTTCTCTCAGCCTCTTGAACCCAATGTCTATCTCCAGTGATAGTGTAACGGGAATTTGGCACAGTGGGTAAACTCTTGGGGCTTCATCGCTGCACTTCCCCGTGAGTTTGTGTCTTGAAATGCCAAAGAATTGGACACTTGGACAGAAGCATTTTTTTTAAATCACACATTTATTCTAAAGTTAGTTAAGGGAAGGGGAAATGGGATAGGAGAGCAGCCCAGTCACCACGTGGTTTGTGAGGTTTACAAATCATCATCAAAAGTACACAGAATCACCAAAAAGTGAAAAAAAAAAAGAAAGAAAGAAAGAAATGGCACACATGTTAAAGGGAAAATTCTCTTCCCCCCTCTCTGATCCCAGTAACAAGATCAGAGAGGGGAAGAGGCACAACTCACTGGCCGAGTCCGAGAACCTCCAGCCCAGCAGTCAGGACAGGAAAAAAAGAACGTGTCCCAAGTTTGAGTTAGGATCTTTAAAAGTTTTTGCTGGGGGAAGTGGCAAGGCTCCAGCCTGGGAGTGTCCTTGATAAGGTGACATGAGGTCACTGTCTGAGGCCATGCCCTAGCTACCTGTGGGAGGGGTCTTCCTCCTAATTCCTCTCAACAGTTAATGAGATGTCCCCTACATTGGCTACTTTTCACAATTTGGGGTGATTTTATTTTTATTTTTATTTTTTTGAGGCAGGTCTCACTCTATTCCAGCCTGACCTGAAACTCACTCTGTAGTCCCATGCAGGCCTCAGATTCACAGTGATCCTTCTACCTCTGTCTTTCAAGTGCTGGGATTAAAGCTGTGCACCACCATGCCCAGCCCAGGCTATTTTCTTTTGTATTCTCTTCCCCATTCTGTTCCACTGAGGGTCCTCAGTCTTCATAGTGAATCACAGTTGGTTTATGTTGGGAGGACTATGCCCCACAGTATGCCTTTCTACTTTGTAAATATTATATTCTTTCCATCCCCTTTTCTGCAATGTTCCCAAACCTTTTCTTAGATTATCAGGAATATACAAGCACCAGGTAAAAGGTTTATATGCTTGTCAAAGATTTTTATTATTAATTAAAATTTCCTCTTCACAATAAAAAGAAAAGGTGATCAATCCAAAGAAAGTGACATTCGTGGTGACATCGTGACCAGTGGTGCAGTACCTCTATTTCATCGGATCCGTGGCCTTTCTCTCTGCACTGTGCACATCAGATGTTTGCCTCCTAGAATGAGCAAGAGCTCAGAGTGACACAGGTTCTCAAAGAGAAGTTCCCTAGAGCAATAGCGGTCAAAATCACAGACATTTCCCAACTCTGTGGGGGTAACATATGAAATTAAAATCCAATCCAAAGACATTAAGAAGAGGACTATCCGGCAGCACCAGATGGTCAATCAGGCACTGAAAGAAGAAATCAAGCAGATGCATGGCCCATGGCTATTCACCTCCAGCCCCAAATGCTGCACATGCTCGCTGTGTAGATGATTCTGCCTGAAGTTTTGGATTCATCTCATGCACAATATTCTTGCAGAAAAATTCTTGTCAAAAATTTTTATCTATTTTTGTTCATAGACATTTTTATATTATAATTATAGAGATGTTAATTTTGCGGTTAAAGGCCACAAGGCACATGATGTTTAAAAAAGTAACATTCAAAAGAAAAACAAGGGCTGGAGAGATGGTTTAGCGGTTAAGGCATTTGTCTGCAAAGCGGAAAGACCGGAGTTTGATTCCCCAGTACCCATGTAAAGCCTGATGCACAAGGTGGCTCATGTGTCTGGAGTTCTTTTGCAGTGGCTGGAGGTCCTGGTGTGCCCATTCTCTCTCTATGCCTGCTTTTTTCTCTCTTTCTCTCTCATAAATGTTATATAATATTAAAAAACAAACAGAAACAAGAAAAGAAAAAAATGTAGCATTCAGAATCAGGGGGAGCTTACATGCATGTAACAAAAATAGCTATATTAATAAGTCTTGAACTAAGACCTTATATTTTTAAGATAAATTTTAGCTTACATTTGTGATATTAAAATATAAAGAACATTGTTTGTCTAGCTATGTTCTCTTCAATACAGATTTATTAATGTTTGTATCTTGATCAATTTAAGCAAGAAAAAGAGTCATTTTAAAATTAAGCTGTTTGGTTTAATAATGATCATATTATACTTCTATTAAGTCATGTCTTCAGGTATACATAACTAAACAGTCTTAGTCAAAGTTTTATTTGGTAAGTCACTGTCTCAGTTTTGATCTCATAAGATGGTCTAAGAAGCCCATATTGTTTAAAAATAACTGGCCCTCAAGATAGGATGTCTCCTCTCCAGGGTGCAGCCTCACCCTCTTAAACAATTGCCCTCATCTGGGTTCCTAGAACCTAAAGATTGAGCCAGTGATGGGTCTCTGCTTTTAGCTTCCCTGAGTAACTGATATGCTTACCTCAGAGCCACACAGATTAACCTAAAATAGTTTAAAACAGATGCCAGGACATTATCCTGCTTTAGTGGCTTTTTTGTTTAATTTTTCTAGGTAGGGTCTCACTCTAGCCCAGGGTGATCTGGAACTATAGCCCCAGGTTGGCGTAAAAATCACAGCAATCCTACTTCTGCCTTCCAAATGTTGGATTAGAGGCCTGGGCCACCACGTCCAGCTTAGTTGCTTTTTTCTTTTTTTTTTTAAAACAAAAATTCTCTCTCAGTGTTTATTTTAGCAATTGGATTATTTTAAATTTATTAGTAAATTTATTTCCAGGGTTGTTAACATGTTTTGCCCATACTTATAACTGTTAGGTTCACTTAAGAGATGGGTATCAACTAAAGCTAGCTACTTCAGGCTGAAAAGGGGCATAGAGGGGTTTTTAGGGTCTCCACTCTTGTTAATTTTTAGACCGTGGACGATGATCAATGGGGACCCAGATAGATGGAATTAGATTGTTGTAGGACCATATGAAGGAAGATCAACTGTAAATGAGAGAGAAATTATGCAAAGTTCAAAGATTAAAAGGATTACCATAAATATTATAATACATCTAGCTTGGTTTTTGCCAAGAAGATCTAGGATTCGAATTTTAAAGATGTTACCAAAAGGGATGATATCTGACAGTTAAAGGTGCTCGGTTGCAAAGTCTGCTGGCCCAGGTTTGATTCCCTAGCACTCATGTAAAGTCAGATTCACTAAGTGGCACATGCATCTGGAGATCGTTTGTTGTGGCAAGAGGCCCTGGTGTGCCCGTTCCCTCTCTTTGTCAGTCTTTCTCTGCTTGCAAATAAATATTTTTTTAAAAATCAAAGGAAACCAAATTATCTGGAATATACATATATAAAATAACATTGTTTTCTTTGGAATAAACATGAGAATCTTTTAGTGTCTATAGTCAACATTAAATGAGGAAGACTGGAAGCCTGAATCTTTACTTATTTTAATATAATTACTATAAATTATATTCCTTATATTTTGGTTATACTTTCCTGGGCTAAGGAGATGGCTCAGTGGTTAAAGGCACTTGCTTGCTAAAGCCTGATGGTCTGGTTATACTCTTCTCAACTCTTTTTTTTTGTTTGTTTGTTTTTTTGAGGTAGGGTCTCACTCTAGCCCAGGCTGACCTGGAATTCACTATGTAGTCTCAGGGTGGCCTTGAACTCGCGGTGATCCTCCTACCTCTGCCTCCCGAGTGCTGGGATTAAAGGCATACGCCACCATGCCCGGCTCTGGTTATACTCTTCTGTTCGGTGTTTAAGACCAAGTAGGTAGCCCAAATTTAATTTATATAAGGTCATCCCTCTTAAGAGTTAATTCCTACTGAGCCTGTGGATCATCTAATCAAGTGACAGCCTCTCACCTATAGACATGCTAAGGAAGTAGGAGAAATATTTTTATTCCCTTAATTAAATAATGTACCTGAATCTTCAGCAGTCTCTCTCTCATTGTGGTTGCTTAGAGTCCTTCACTGAAGCCTGCCCACTTTGCTGTGTTCAGACTCAGAAAGTGTAGCTCTAGCCATGTCTTTAATCCTAGTATGTAGGAAGATCGCCATGAGTTTGAGGCCACCCTGTAACTACATAGTAAATTCCAGGCCAGCTTGAGCTAGAGTGAAACCCTACCTCAAAAAAACAAAACAAAACAAAAGGTTAGCTTTTCCTTTTGTCCCTTTCTCTTTGGATGCCAACTGAAATCCAATAAGCATGCTTGCCCTGCACCATGGGGACCGTCTACCTGTTTCTCTTCAATAAATCTCCTTTGCCTTGTCATCCATGTATCTAACTTTTACTGGTATAGAGGCAAAAAAACTCACTAGTATGAAAATCTTCAACATTTACTAGGGTAACTGTACATTGGGGGAGACAAAATAGTCGTGTCTTTTCAGACCTACTAGCTCTGAGTTCACATTGATTCTGGGAGACCCTAAACACCTTTGTGGCCCTTTAGTTACAGTAGGTGCTTTTGGAGGTAAGGTAATCAATGGAGTTTATCCAAAATTCAACTCATAATGGGTCTCCAAACACCTTGGGTTATTTCTCTAGTCTCAGAGGACATCATTGGGATGGATATACATTTACTCACAGACCTGTGAAGTGAGGACTGTTATGGTTGGAAAGGCCAAATGGAAGCCTTTAGAGTTGCCTTTCCCAGGAAAAATAGCAAACCTAAGACAATGTCTTATCCTTGGAGGGGATACAGAGATTATTGCCAACATAAAGGCCTGTTCAGATGTCATGGAGTAGATAATTGGTTATTAAAAACTGGGCTTCAGCTGGGCGTGGTGGCGCACGCCTTTAATCCCAGCACTCAGGAGGCAGAGGTAGGAGGATTGCCATGAGTTCAAGGCCACTCTGAGACTACATAGTGAATTCCAAGTCAGCCTAGACTAGAGTGAGACCCTACCTCGAAAAAACAAAAACAAAACAAACAAACAAAAAATTGGGCTACAGAGTAGGTATCAGGACAGCCTGGACTTTGTTGCAAATAATAATAAAATAAAAACTGCCAAAAAAAATTAGTGACCCCAGTTGCAGCTGCTGTACCAAATGTGGTTTCTTTCTTTCTTTTTCTTTTTATTTATTTATTTTGATTTTTCGAGGTAGAGTTTTGTTCTAGCCCAGACTAACATGGAGTTTAATATGTAGTCTTATGGTGATCCTCCTACTTCTGCCTCCCTATTGCTGGGATTAAAGGCATATACCACCACACCCAGCTTTTTAAAATTACTTGTGAGAGAGTGAGAGAGAATATGGGCATGCCACACATACTGTTGCAAATGTACTCCTGATGCACACACCAGTTGTGCATATGGCTTTACATGGGTACTGGGGAATTTAACCCAGGACAGCAGGCTTCCCAACCAAGTTCCCTTAACCAATGAGCCATCTCCCAAGCCCCCGACGTGGTTTCTTTCCTTGAGCAGATTAACATCTCCTAATACCTATTCATACAGATCACCAGAATCAGTTTGCTTTCAGCTGGCAAGGCCTGCAGTACACTTTTCCTCCTTTAACTTAAGGTTATATCCTCCACCACTGTGTCATAACCTAGTTCACAGGACCTTGATCACCATTTCCTTCCATAAGCTATCACTTATTAGATTGAGATCAGGCAGCAACTACTGTGGAATTGAAGGTACAGCCTATGTGGATCAGGGAATAGGACATCCAAGACCCCAGTAAAATATCTAGGAGTTCAACGGTGTGGGGCGTGCAGGGATGTTAAGGTGAAGGATAAATTGTTGTACCTTTCCCCTTCTATCACTAATAAACACAAGGCTAGAAGGCCTATTTGGATTTTGGAGGCAGCACATTCCTCACTTGCTAGTTTTGAATGGGGCCCAGCACAGGAGCCGGCTCTTTAACAGGTCTAGAACTCTGAAGGACTGTAGTAAAGGGAATTCTTCACAGTGGGCAGAACTTAGGGCAATGCACATGGTTGAGCATTTTGCTTGGGAAGAAAAATGGTGGGATATGTGGTTGTATACTGATTCATGGGCTGTGGCCAATGTGGCTGGAAGGTCCAGTACTTAAAAGGAGGCAAGAAAGACATTTTGGGAAGGAGTACGAGGACAGATCTCTCTGAATGGGCAAAAGATGTAATGATACTTGAATCCCATGTCAATGCCCACTAAAAGGTGACCTCAGCAGAGGATGACTTTAATAATTAAGTAAATAAGATGACCTGTTCTGTAGAGAACAGTCAACTTCTTTTCCTGTCCTTTCCTGTCCCTGTCATGGCCCAGTGGGCCTATGGACAAAGTGTCATGGTAGCAGTGTTGGAGGTAATGCATGGGCTCAATAAAATGGACTTCTAATAACTAAAGCTGAATTGGCTACAGCTGCTGCTGAGTGCCAAATCTGCCAGCAGCAGAGACCAACACTTGTCTCCCGACATGGCACAATTCCCTGAGGTGACCAAAGAGCAACTTGTTTGCAGGTTAACTACATTGAACGACTTCCATGATGGAAAGTGGAGTGTTTTGTCCTTACTGGAATAGACACTTATTCTGGGTATGGATTTGCTTTTCCTGCCCGGAGTGCTTCAGCAAATACTACCATCCATGGGCTCATAGAATGCCTTATCCACCATCATGGTATTCCACACAGCATTGCTTCAGACCAGGGAACTCACTTCACAGCCAAGGAAGTGCAGCAGTGAGCTCATGATCCTGGAATTCACTGGTTCTACCATGTGCCTCACCACCCTGAAGCAGCTGGCTTGATAGAATCATGGAATTATATATTTTTCTTTTTCTTTTTTTGTTTTCTTGAGGTAGGGTCTCATTGTAGCCCAGGTTGACCAGGAATTCACTATGTAGTCTCAGGGTGGCCTCGAACTCAGGGCAATCCTCCTACCTTTGCCTCTCCAGTGCTGGGATTAAAGGAATGCACCACTACACCAGCTTATTTTTCTTTTCTTTTAAAAAATATTCATTTCTATGAGAGAGAGAAAGAGAGAGAGACAGAGAGACAGAGAGAGAAATGAAAATGGGACCTCCTGCTACTGCAAAGAAATTCCAGACAAATATGCCACTTTGTGCATCTGGCTCTATGTGGGCACTGGGGAATCAAACCTGGGCTATCAGGCTTTACCTGACAACCACTGAACCATCTCTCCAGCTTGTGGAATGAAATTATTTTTAAATTTTTACTTACTTGCAAAGAGAGAGAAAGAGAGGGAGAGAAAGGAGAGAGAATAGGTACACCAGGGCCTCTTGCCACTGCAAAGGAACTCCTGATGTATGTGCCGCTTTGGGCATCTGACTTTACATGGATACTTGGGAATTGAACCCCAGCCATCAGGCTTTGTAAGCAAGTGCCTTTAACTGCTGAGCCATCTCCCCAACCTGGAATGACATTTAAAAGAAACAATTATAGTGCCAACTAAGTGGCGATAGCCTGGAGGGCTGGGACAGCACTTTCCAGAAGGTTATATGTGCTCTGAATCAGTGTCCTATATATAGTACTCTTTCTTTCTCTTGTGCCAGGAATCAAGGGATGGAAATGGGAATGGCATCACTCACCATCACCCCATGTGACCCACTAGCCAAATTTTTGCAACCTTATACTGTGCTGGCCTAGATGTCTTATTTTAGTTGGGGTGGTGGTGGTGGTGCTTCTGCCAGAAGGTATAAAAACATTCCATTGAACTGGAAGTCCCCTGGCCACTTTGGGTTCCTGATACCCAGAGTCAGCAGTCTAAGAAAGGACTTTCATTGTTAGCAGGGGTGATTGATCCAGACGATAGGAGGAAATTGGACTGCTCCTCCACAATGGAGGTAAGGAACAGTATGTCTGGAGTGCAAGAGATTGTTTAGGGTCCTTCTCTGTGTTACCATGCCCTGTGATTTGGGTAGATAGGAAACTGCAAAAACCCAATCAAGACAGTGATAAAGGGCCCAGATCCTTTGGGAATGAAAGCACGGGTCACCCCTCCAGGTAAAGGACCAAGACCAGGTAAGGTACTTGCTGAGGGAGGAAAAATACAGGATGAGTAATAGAAAAAGGTAGTTACAAATACCAGCTAAGGACATGTGACCACTTACAAAAAATGAGGATTGTAATTGCCAAACTGTTTCTATCCTGTTTAAGTGTTTTATGCATATGTAAACAAAGATGCCTTTGTTTTTCTTTCCTTTATTTCTCTAGTATGTAATATTGATTGAGATAACATCATTAGTTAAGTACTGTTAAATGTATATTTAAATTATTGGACATTAGAGACTAAGCATTTATCAAGGGACTTTACCATGTGTTAGTGGAGGGAAGAATAGTGTGTTTCTGGTTGTATGTGGGATAGTTATACCATGTTAGGTGCCATTATGACCTTGTTATTGTCATCATTTTGAAATCAAGTGTAAGATGTGGTTTGGTATCAAGTTGACAAGGGGTGAACTTGTGATGGTTAAGTTCTGTTGTCAACTTGATCAGGTTAGGAATCAATTAAGAGATATGCCTCTTGGGCTGGTCTGTGAGGCAGTTTCCAGGAAGGATTAACTGAGGGAGGAAGTCCTTTCTCCAGCATAATTGCCCTTTAAAGTGGTGGATTATGTATAAAGAAACTCTGAGAGACCACATTGACTTGCTTGGCTGCCCGTGCTACTAACTTGTGTGTGTACCTACCCTGTTCAGCTATTCTTCATGGACACTGGAACTGAGTTTCATCAGCCTTTGAAAATAGACTGAAGACCGGCAGCTCTCTAAGAATCTTCCAGGCCTTCAGTATCAGCTTTGAACTACCGAGGCATCCAGCCTTGTGGACAGAGCAGCTACTGAGTTCTGCAGCTGTTTAGCCTGAATGCAGTTTTGTGGACTGAACATCTATTGGTCTCTTTGATACTCAAGTGTTCCAGATAGCTATTGTTGGACAGTCCTATAAGCTAATGCAATAAATCCTCTTTATAATATATGTTC